>CAJUYH010006323.1:0-20450 GCA_910591685.1 Galerucella tenella | reverse complement strand
TTTTGCAAATTATCTAGATGATTTCCACAATTATCTAGATAATTTTCAAAATTATATGGATAGATGATATGGAATGTATATGGATAAATAATATGGAACTTATATGAATCGATAATATGGAAATTATCTAGGTTATCTAAATTATCTGAATTATTAAATCTAAAGTTTCTTCATTATCTAAATTGTCTAGATGATTTCCAAAATTATCCAAATAATTTCCAAAATTATCTAAATTTAATGAGATAATTTAGATAATTCAGATAAGACCATTTAGATAATCTAAATAATTTCCATTTTATTTATCCATATAATTTTGCAAATTATCTAGATGATTTCCACAATTATCTAGATAATTTTCGAAATTATATGGATAGATGATATGGAAATTATATAGATAAATAATATGGAAATTATCTGGATAATTTAGGAAATCTTCTAGATAATTTAGATAATGGTGATACTTTAGATTCAATAATTCAGATAATTTTGATAATTTAAATAATTCAGTTTAGAAAATTTGGAAATTTTAGATAATTCAGAAAAGACCATTTAGATAATCCAGATAATTTTGATGAGATTATCAAGATAATTTTATCTAAATTATCTTCATTATCTTAATTATCTAGATTATCTGAATTATCTATTTATTTATCTATATATATATATAGGATATCCTATGCGATTTCGGGGCGTGAATTTTGACGGGTAATGGTTGTGAAAAAGGGTTAAAGTCCCATCTAGTGTCAGAAAATAACCGCAGGATCCCAGGTACAATCGTCTCTTGAGACATTTACCTCAGGTCAATATTTACAGCTTTTTCGGGCTTCCCCCTCTCTCATATCTATGGCGGCAAAATACTGCTCACTCATTCGCCATTCTTACTTAACTAATAATTGAAAAACTGCTAGATCGTTCTGAATATAACATCGAAATTCGAATTCGGAATAGTCACAGATATTGTCATACTACTCGACGGTCATTTTTTGCAAGACACGGTGTATATGATATTTCTTTTTTGAATGAATTATATTACGATTAAATTGATGGATATGAAAATGCTTTTGCAGAATAATTTAATTGAACAAATGGTAGTGCAAGGGGCGGAAGAGAGGAAGAGCGAGTGATGGAACACGTCATTGTAGAGGCAATTTCAAAATATTATGGTTATTAAAATAGGTTTTAATGTGTTTATATATATATAACAGATATTCAATCAATGGAAAATGTTCTAGCGCCTGTCACTACGAAAGGATTTCACAATTGAAAATGGACTGAAAAGTCATTTGAGATATTAATTGTTCACTTATTACATTGACTCAAATAATATAATGACAATGATAATTTTGTTTCTATTTTGCTCTCTCTCATAATTTTGTTGAATATATAAAAATTGTGCAAGCCTTTATATTCATTTAACAATAAGAAAGAGTAATCGTATATATACTTCATTGGTAATTTATCAATTCAATTTCTTATATTAATAGTCAGAATGAATGATATATTTACGATGAAATGAAAGTATAGAATGTAAGAGGAAGGATGAAAACAAACAAAGCACAATATGCTTTACGGATTTCTTCCAGAGTCCTCAAACGAGCAGTCCTACAACCCTGTCGCCAACCAGCTTGGCGCAAGCTGGAAGGCTATCCTTTTCACAGGATCACAGCCCGCCAGGCGCCCAAGTAAATATCCTTGTGGTCCTTTGTTTTTTTAAATATGCATAGCTCGTTGTTATCCGTAGTCCGTTTAAGGAAATAAAACAAACAGAGAATAATATCAAGCCTCTTCTTTACTCACTCTTTTATTTTATCATATTCCATATACATTCGTTTTTTTTTTCTCGCTCTCTCTTTACTAATGCAAAATTAGCAAATGAATGTTCGTTCTCTCTTTATTCTCTTTCCATTATTCTTTTTTTTTTTCATTAAATTTCTACGTATTTCAAGCGTTTAGATAAAATGATAAATCAGTGGGTAAATGGCGAAGCTTTTAACGATTCTCTCAACGAATCTATTTAATTTTTAACATATTCAGATATAAATTTTCTTAATTTTCGAAATATCCTCGTAACAGAACAATTAATTTAACTACATTTCATCGTGGCATTTCAATATATTTTTGTTTTACTTATTTATTTATTTTTGTTTTTTTTTTTTGTTGATGCGCTGATAATTTGTACGGCCATTTTGCATATGAGAACCGCAGTTGAATTGCATGTGCATACACTTAATTATATACATGTATACAACGTATAGTCCGTAGATGCCGATGGTAGACCCAGGTTTGACAATCCAGTATGTTGCGTGTATGTAAAAAAATGAAAACAAAAAAAAAAAGAAAAGAGACGTGCATTTGTGTGTGTATAAATATCGTGTATGGCCATCGCGTGCATATGAGATGTATACAGACAAGCTGCTTTTACTTTTCTCTCTTCCATGCATTTTTTCTCTCTCACTGTCAGTATTTGCGTTTTTGTTATCATCTTCATGATGATGAGAATGGAAAAGAAAATGTGTTAGTGTACACACATCAACGCATGTGTGTGTATGGCGCCGCGTTTTTCATGGCATCCTCGAGGTCGTTATTGTTAAAGGGAAAGGTCGTAAGTTGACAGTATGAATGGGGGAAGCCGCGGGAGAGCGAGTGAGAAATTGCTATCAGCGTTTTATCGATTAATATCATTCGCTTCTTTTTTAATCATTTTTATTTATTTATTTACTTAGCTACTTATATATTTACTGCAAACAAATCACAGCATGAATTTTGTGTCACTGCATCACAAAAAACAATCTCGCAATTACATACAATATCATTTGCATTTAATTATTTTATTATATATATTTTTTTATTTTCGTTTATTATTTTTTATTTTGCCTTTTTTTGTAGTAGTTCTTTGTCTTTGTTATTTTGCAGAATCATTTATCAGTGCCTGTTAACTCTAGGTTTCTTCATACATGTAAGGTCAGTAGAATATAAATGAAAATATTATTTTGCTTTTTTGTTTTTCTTGCTATTATTATTCATCATTATTGTTGATATTATATTTATTAGTTATACATGTATTATATATTATATATGTATAACAGTTTTTGTTGAGAATTAGAAATATGTGAACGATTTAAAATGAATTAGAAGAATAAAAATTCACATTACTTTACTTGGCTTGTGCGACTCTGCATTTATGTGTAATTACTAAATAACTAAATGTTTTACATGATGATTGTGAATTGATTGAATGAAAAATCATAAAAGTCATTCATAATTATATTCTATTAGATATTTCAATATTTATGAGATTGAGTTGTTATAAAAATACTGTGAAAGACGAATGACAATTTCCCTCGAGACATAATCATAAATTGTAATCTGAGTGTGATAAATGTGGGAATTCAAATCGTCGTTCACATAAACCTTTCACAGTTGAGAAATACACTGTGGATTTATTTGACACACTCACTCGTTTGCTATATGTAAAAAGAATACAAAAAATAATATCATAAATAATAATTTTTCTTCATCATGTGAATCATATTAATAATCAATAGTATAGTAAATTATAAAATGAAATACTTGAAGTATGTTTAGTTTAATCCCTATAATAACAAAAGCTTGCGAGATACACCATAGAAAATTATAATAATATATATAGAATATATATAGGATATATATAGAATTGGAAGAATTGATATTGGAATAGACGAAAAGAAATGATTATTATCATATATAATATATTGTGAAATGAAAAATCCTTAATAATTATATTTTCTTTATTTATTTATTGAAGCAGGGAGTAACGTTGGAGAACAATACAAGTACTTCGCAACAGGATTTACATTTGTATGGTCAAACAACAGCTCAACAACAAATGACAACGGCACATAGTCCTGGTCATCATTATATTTATCAGCAACCACACAGCCCTCTGCCACCGCAAAGTCCTGTAAGTGTATAAATATATATTTATCAATAAAAATGATAGAACGCAATTTATTAATACGTTGGTGTTTTATTGTATACTTGATATTAATGTTTTAGAAAACACCACAGACCCAGCAGCAGTCTCATCATCAACAACAACAACAACAACAGCAGCAGCAGCAACAGATAAACTCATTGAGCTCCTACCGAACATGTCATCCAGTTAATAGGCCATCACCCCAATCGTCTCCCAGTATAACTGTTCAAGTAATGTCACTACTTTATTGATACTATTGAATGAGAAGAAATAAATATTCTGGAAAGTGTGGCCTCCCCTTTACTTTTCATCATGGTAGTATGTCAATTCGAATGTTTGAGGATATTTCTCTAGATTTTTCTTTCGTTGTGTACTTCAGCTTCAAATACACCGAAAGTCCATTCAATTCATTCAGTGTGTCATTGTCAATGAGATTACGTGGCTTACGTCGGATATCGACAGATAAATAGACCGAGAATTGGTCAATAATGTGATTTTTAAATGCAAAGCATGGTTATAAAGAAATTGTTTTTTTTTTGTGTACTTTTGTTTTTGTTCTTTTTTTACTTAACGTGATATTTGAACCAATGCTGATATGTTATACGTTTTTTTCAAACACCTTGTATTATCACTGGGTTAACTGCACGTGTTGTTTTGTTTATTATTTTCCTTCTTCTCCTTTAATCCAGTCGATAAATTCTTTTGTACAAATTTTGTGGTATCGCTCAGAATAGAGCTTAAATATTTTGATGATGTGAAAAAGAAATATTTTAAAGCATTTCAAACAGACTTTTCTCTCGGTGCATTTTACATTTAAATTAATAGAACGAACTTGAAGTGAAATCTTTCACGAAAAACGACTATATACTTTACTTATTATACTGTAGAATGAAAAGTGCTACACTTAAACTAATTGATCGATTGACCAATTAATTTTTCGATAAATTAATTATTGTTACAGGGTAGCCCTTTGAGTTACAGCAATAACCCATCAGCACCGCCGAGTCCCACAGGCCATCCAGGACCTCCGAGTATCACGTCCGACACTATAGATCAAAATAATTATTTCATTAACCAAGCACAAGCGGCGGCACTTCAACAGACTTTCGAACAATTCAATATGGTCAGTAGTACAAGTATCGTTTGTTTTACGAAATTGATTGAATTCTCTATTGTCAATTAATAATTAGATAGTCATGATATTTGTATAAAGATAATTTGGTATATGAGAAAAAAGTCACAATTGTTATAGATTGAAATCTAAAATTTTCCATAATTTTTTTGTGTTTGCTAACATATAATAGGGAGTGGTGAGTAATCAGCCCGAATAAATGGGTTTTATTTATACATATAAAATACTATGTTGTCAAAATATTTAATAATATTATTTGCTCATTGTATTTATTCTTCTGTGTGTGTGTTGTTTTTTTCCTTCTACACGCACAATAATAAATTTAGGAAGTGGTGAGTTTATTTCCGTTTAGTATGAATGGGTATGGAATAAAAAACAGTTGGTGAAAATCGTAGTTAAAGTTTAAATTGATTACTATTTTATTATAAAAATTACATTATTTATCTGTTACTTGCATACATGACGTTAGGATTGGGCGCAAGTCGTACAGCAGCTCGTGGAATCTGGTTGGACTACGCAGGTAGTTGTTGTATTTGCAAAATATCCATGGGTAGAAAACAAAACATGTGTATAAATAGAAATAATGAATAAGCCCAAAAAAAAATTCCCATCAATTATTATCATCAATAAGGTTACTCGGTTTTTTTTTTCTCCTTGGGGAGTGATAAAATAATGTTCGATTTGTGTAAGTCCGCCGGCAATGGACTACCGGTGTCTCGAGTTCTGTTTAGAAGAAAGAAAGAAAAAAAAAAGTAGTGAATCGGAGAGTTTTCAAACCCGAAGGGAATTTATACGCACCCGACGGGCATCTCAAATGTGTGGTGGATCGATGCCCTCGCGTAATTTTATTTTTGCTTTTCTGTCCCAACCTTTTTTTTTCCTTCCTTCATGGTTATTTTTACTCTGAATTGTAATACAGTCGGTGATTCCTGAAAAACCCATAATACATTGATTAACACTAAAATATAAATTTTGTATGTTTATTTTGTTGATGTTCTCAGATGGATTCAAATGTAGACCCAAACACTATAGGAGGATATATTGGATCGTCGAATGACACATTAAATTATTCACAGGTGAGTCATATAACATATTTCTGTAGGTATCTAAGTAATTAATATTTTTGTATCTTTCCAAATATACTTTTTATTTTTATTGCATTCTCATGTCTTCCACTCTTAATTTCAAGAATGACATGATCAATGTTGGTGGTGAGCTTGGTAGCAATGAAACGAGCTATTACAGCACAAGTCCTCAAATGGGTTATCAACCAAGGACGCCTACTACGACGCAACAATTGACGCCGCAGACGCCCAATACACCAACCATTATATTAACCGGTATTTTTATACGATTCAGAAAGAGAAAAAAGAAAAAAATAAATAAAGAAATAAAATAAAATACAATCATCCATGTATAATAATTTCAAATGTAAAAATGTTTTTGTTTACAGACTTTTCGGGTACGGACGACTTAACGAATTCAGAATTTGTTAAAGATCTCGGCTCAACGATATCGGGTGACTTCGATACGGATTTATTTACCTCTGATGATGCCCTGAGACAGGGACTAGGTCCAATCGATTTGGATGGTTTACAAATGCTCACTGATCCAGATGCAGCGGTACTGTCTGATGCCAATGCTGAAGATGTATTTAGATTAGATTGTCTATAAAGACGTGTAGCGAGTGTGAGTAGGGATACGGAGACAGATAAATATGGATGGATGAACGAGAGAAAATGAAAGGGACAGCGAGAGAGAGATGACGAGATAGATAGATAAATATTTTAGTTTATGCCAAGCCTTACAATAATTTGTGAGAAATTGGCAGTCGAATAAATATTAAATGACGAAGCGAAAGTTTGTTTTATAAAAAGACAAATACAAATTACATATATATGCGTGGAAGATTGTGTATAAATAAAATGTTGCGTGGTAATATGGGAGAAAATGTTAGACACAAAATAGTAGACGGAGAAAAAAAGAAAAGAAAAAATTGAAGATTGTGAGAAAGAGAAAATAAAAGGAATGAGGTATAATTTTTTACCCTTCACTTCAGGCGAAGCATTCGGGAGCCCACATTTTTCAGATTATGATTATTATTATTCTTCGCGTTTTATATAGGCGTAATTAATTATTGGTATTGTCGAAATGAAACGATAAAGATATATAAAATTGAGCCGTAGAATTCTTTTTTGTGTGTCAAATACGATTTTATATTTTAATATTTTCTTCTTCACTCTCTCTCTCTCTCTCTCTCGTCTTCTTGTCTTTCTACCTCGTTTTCTTTATTAATCTTCATGAAAATACAGCCATACCTTGGACGTTACAATAAGTGTATAAATAATATTAACAGATAAATTAATGGATACAAATAAACAGAAAATTAAAAAATATCTAGGGGCGAAAAAAAAGATGAATATAAACAATGACGTTGCCATTTATTGATGATAATGAAAATAATATGAAAGAGTTTATTAACCAGTTTTTATCTTCATTTTTTTACTACATTGTATAATTGTATGACACACATATATATATATGTATAATGATGCATATGATCTCGGACGAGCACAAAGAAAATATACGGGAGAATACGGTGAGAAAAAATAAATTTAATAAAATAAAAAAAAAGAAAAATTATGAATGAAGGATTTTTCTTTTTTGTTCCGACGTTTCGTTCTTCGTTTCTTCTTCATTTAAAAAATACATGATATTCGATCGTTATTTCTCGAGATTTATCTTGGGGGAACATTTGGAAATGTAAATTATATTTAAATCTATATGCATATGTTATGGGATCGAGGCAAGACAGAGAGGAATTCGACGGTAGATTAACACTAAGTTGATATATACATTTAATGTTACAAAAGAAAAAAAAATGAATTTTCTTTTCTTTTACTTTGTTGCCTACCTCCCACAAATATGAATTTAATTTGCGCATTTGTTATACAGTTTTTATTCACTCTGTTTATTCGTTATATTTTGTCTTTTTTTTTTGCATTGCATTGCGATATGACGAATTTTAATATAATAAAAATGAATTATACAGATCTTTATTATGCTGTGATATAAATACTTCTTGTTATTGTTCTCTGCATATCATTTAAAGAAAAAAATATAACGTACCCATTTGATAATTGGGTGAATGAAACGCACGTTACAAAGAAATAGAATAAATAAATGAGTGAATAAAATTCACGGATAGAATCTCTCTCGCACACGAATTGTAAAAATTATTGTTTCAATCATATAGCTGCAAATTTTATGTATTTTAATTTACCTTTTATTGTTATTTTCTTTTATCTCTTTCAAATTAATTGGGGAAGAGTGAAGTTGTACTTATTAATATGTCATTTATTGATGAAATTGTTTTTCATTGTAATAGTAAATTGTACAGTGATGTGTTAACGAAAAGAGGAAAAATAAAAGTGGAATATGCTCGTGATCGATGAAAAATTTAGAAATTGAATGAAAACAAAAATAATAACATAATAATACGAGAAATGTAAATGCTCTCGCCTGTATACCCTCCGCGATTGTCAATTGTTTTTTGAAAGTAATACGCTGTACATTATATACATTGACTAGTTATTAAATAAAACAAAAATGAAATGAGAACAGAGAAAATTGAGACAATGAATGAGCTAAGATTAAATAGATATGATTCGAAATGTAATCCTTTTCTAAAAGGAAATAAATAAATGAGAAAATGAAGAATTTCAATACGTGAACATACCGATAAATACAAATAAAACAAATGAAAGAATGACATTTTTTATTAACTTTAGAGTACACAAAGTTTAAGTGTAAAAATCCAATATAAATTAAAATTTGTGTCTATACTTCATAAAAAATTTGATACAAGTATAAGAAGTAAGAGTAATACAAGTGAGGGTGTGAAAATGCGCGTGTACACGAGATAATCCATGAGTAAAAAATAAAACACTTCACTAAATCTTATTGACAAGAAAATTATTATTAATTAATTAAGAATAATAATAATAATAATAAGAAGAAGAAAAAAACAGATGCACCCAAATTATGTTCAATCACTGTTTCTTTTCTTTTTGTCATCAAAATTCGACGAAGTATCAAAATATTCGACAGGCAAGACACGAAATTTTTTATCCAGTCTGACGAGATACTCCAAATTGAATTATATATATTCCATGGGAACAAAAAAGAAATGCGGAAATAAATAAGAGAGAAAATGAAGAAGTGAAGAAATTCAATATAAGAGCAGAGCTTGAAAGAGTTGAGTTTTTATTTAATTTTATATTTTTTTTGTTCTTTTTTTTTTCTCTCCCCGCAATGGTCAGTACTTAAAATAATTCTGGAAAAAAACTATGATGGTATATCTTCTGATTGTTTTATTGTTAAGTATCGCATAGAAACAATTACTACGAAGTCATAACAGTTATGTGAGTTCAACAAATTACGCAATGCAATATCTCATTTATTTCTCAATCAAGTATACATATATTAAATTGTTTCTTCAACAATTACAAGTTTTTTTCCTCACATACCTATTTATTTCAATTACTCTTATCTATTCCTCACTTCGAATAAAATACATACACAAATAATTTTTTATGACATTTTTCAAAACAATTTCTCATTTATATTTTGCTCAAGAGAATAACACAACATTTATTATTTTGTGTTAATAAATAATGGAGGATTGAAATGAAAGATACATGTGTGTATGTTTGTGTGTGCATATATTTATACAGACGAGTCACCGAAATACTAGTCTCTCCATTTTTTATTTCGCTAAAGCTGCTTTTATAGTGGAATTCTGATGAATTGTAGTTTTTGTCGGTTTGATGGTAAATGACGAAAAAAAAAAAAAAGAATGAGATAAAAGACATTTAGGACAATAGAGCCGATGATAAAAAAAGAACGAAACGAGAAAATGAACACAAGAACAATATATGTGCCGTAAGTATGAATGTATATGTGTGTGTATGTGTATATAAATTCATGTAAATATAATTGCGCGATATATGGACGACGAATGAGTGTGCATGTTTTTTTTTCCGTCAATTTACAATCTTATAACCAAGTGGAAATGAATGAGATATTATAAAGGTGTAATTGTTAGTATATATAATGAATATTTAATGTGGTATATTGAAGCAAAACAAAGAAAAAAATATATATACATTGAGATAACAGGAAACAAAATAAAAAAGAGTAATAGAGAGTTAAAATTATGATAGTTGAATTTTACCGTTTGTTTCTTTACTATATTAAATTGTGAACACCATTTCTCATACATCGATTGAAAAATAAATAGTAAAAAACAATTAAATGAACATATTGAATAATAATTATAATGATAATAATGTTAATAATAGTCGCAACAATCGTGAGCAGAATGGGAATAAGATGAATTGGATTGATGAACAATAAATAAATAATTATGAATGGACGACAATTTTTTTCTCACGGACAAATTCACGCGTATAGAGTTCTTGTATATCAACGAAAGGGGGGGGGGGGGGGGGGGCAGTGGAGAGTAATTAATAAATAAGTTAACTTTTCCAAATTTTTCTTACAATATAGTAGAGTCGATCGATGTTGACGTATATAGCGGTGCGCAATAATTTATCGATTTATTATCATATGAGAATTGTGTGAAACTAAATGATGAAGATAAATAATTAATAATATATATATGACATGAAACAAATAATAATAATGCATACAAAAAATGCACAAAACAAAAAACAATTATGGACTTGATTGCGATGAAACAATTTTGTGATTTGAGAGTACAGAAAACAAAAATTCAATTAATCATCATACAATTTATATATAGCTCTCTATATAATTAATAATTATCCGTCGTCTCCTTTTTATTAATTCTATTCTGACCCTTTTATTCCTAATCTCACGTATGAAAAAAAAAAAAAAAAAAAAGAAGAAAAAGTCGAGTCATTGATTCGAGACAGAAATTAATTATTAATGAGAATGAGTATAATAAAATGGTGTTAATTAATTACCTCTCATCGCATTTCGTAATATAATCAATTAATTGAAAAAAAATTTTTATCACCAATTCGAATGTCCAGAGAAAGAGTTAGAGAGAGAGAAAAAAAAGAAGTTCATTAATAAAAAAAACAAAGTTTAATAATAATTATATATACCAATAATACAATTGTAAATGCGCACAAAACAAAAATGATAAAAGTGATGAGATAAACAAAAGAGAGAGAGAAATTTTACTATTGATGACTTTTATTTATTGTGTCTTTCGTGTTTTATTCATGAAACAAATGAAAGGAAATACAACAATTAAATATATATATAAATATATAGATATATATATATATATATAATTATATATATACATGTAAATAATACCATCAATGTCCCCCCAAGTGATGAGGGTTATGAATGTGTGAAATAATTGAGTGGAAGATGTCTCTAGTCGTGAAATTACAAAAGTGACACCGATTGTTCAATGAATAAATCTAATTGAATTACAAGTATGAGATAATGAAAAGAATATATTTAAAATGGTTATGGAAGAAAGAGAGAAAGAGAAAAATAGCTTTTCGATTTCTTTAATTATTCTCTTTTTTTCAAAATAAAAACAACAATAAAATAAATAAAGAAAATAAAAACAATATATCTCCGCCATAATGGAGTTTATCGTAGTTATTCAAGCAAGAGATATAGCGCTAAGAAATCGTTAGAAATTTAATGTTTTTTTAGAAAATTTTGTAAATAATCAAGTTCTATTAAATTGTCGTTGATAAGATCGAGAATATAAATAATACAGTTTTCTTTTTTATTCATTCAATTTATTGCCTAAAAGATGTCTATAATTTAATTAAATATACTTATTGTCTCCTTAATTTTTAGTCTTACATCACTATTAATAAAATTTAAAACAAAGCGATTGGTAATCAACTGATGATGACGGGCGGTGTCGTTGCTCTTAAATATTTTTCATATATCAATATATGAACGTAAATGATTATTTTTTTTTGTTTTCTTGTTTTGTGTTGATTTTTTATTTTCATTTTTTTTCTGCAATGCACCAGAGACGTGTCATCGGATTCACGTGGATGGCCACCAAGAACTTCTTGATATACAGAGTTTAATTGAGGAATGCCTTAGTAATCGTCCACGTTATCAACGCCATTAGAGTCTGCCACTAAATTAAAATTTGTCTCATCTAGTAAATTATTCGCAATTCGTTTTGTTCTTTCTCCGAATTTCCTACTATTCCTCCAATAATTCATTTTCTATCTCTGTAAAATGGAAAATGAACCGGTATGTTTTATATTTCAATTATTTATACGAATTCTCACCTAGTTCTTCTGCTTTGAAGTTCTTTTAAAGGCTGCTCTTTGAGATTTTTTAGGAAACAAGAAATTTAAATTCTTTCTGGTCTTTCGTGTTTTTATTAGCTGACGAGTCTTTATATTGTGATTATCTGGTGTAGTTTCTAATGATGTTAATTTAATTCCTGGTGGTTTTCTTAATCGTCGTGAAGATCGATGATGGTTATTGGAAACTCCAGGTGGTTTTCGCAACCTTCGTGTGAATCGATGGCCCGATCCCTAAATATTTTTTATTCAATTAATAATCGTTCTTATTTGTATAATGTCATTTCATCTATTTTTATTTTATTATTTTTTTTTAAGTTACTTATTCTTTTCGAGAATTACCTTGAATTTAAGTGAAGTCAATTGAAGTTGATGTTCGAGATCATCATATTCATTATTGATGCTAACGAGTGCCTTTTCTGGTTTGCGAATTGACTTTTTAATTTTATTTGATTTAGTGTAGTTGATATCATTATTACTAATTGATTTTGTGATTATATTTTTTTTATGAGTTGCTGTGGATCTTTTGCCTTTATTTTTCTGTCCCAATTTGGATCTACTATTTGTTGAAGATTTTAATGATTTATTGAGATTTGGTGATTGTATCTTGACACTACTTATTCTCTGTAGATCTTCATATCTGGCATTATTTCTTCTAATCATGTTATTCTTTTGTTCTATTGCAATTTGACGCTTAACCTTCATCTTTATTGCGTCAATTTTTTTCCGAATTGCAGTTTCAATTCTTTTTATATCGTCATTTTCATCGTCATTATTCGTTAATGGTCTTTCCAATTTTTGTTTTACTAATTGTTTTGAGGTAGTTAAAAATGGAAGTTTATTGGTATCATTGGATGATGTTGCTACTACCGATAATGATGGCCGGTTTTTCCCCTGGTCAAAAGTCGGAGAGCTTCGGATAAGTTTGTTATTATTTTTAAGTGCCTCAATGTGGACTTTTGACATATCATTTTTAATTTGGCGTTTAACAACAACTTCCTCTGTTTTATAGAGTTTTTCAAGGTTAAAAATTTCATCTTCTACATTTTTTTCAACCTTCTTTAACTCAAATTTCGCCAATTCAATGTTTGCCGCTTGTCTTGCAAATTTACTATCTCGCTCGTGAGTATCACGGAAGAAAATGTCGTCATAACCTCCTTTTCCTGCATTTTTATCAATTGAAATCGGTTTTTCAACATCAGTATCTTTGTAATGACGTAATGAATAATTTTGTTCCGTGTCATCATCAACATTGTCCGCATAGTTGGAGTTAGTTTGCAAATTCACCGAATGAATAATCTTCTTGGACCTCAAATAAACGCAATAAATCATTGTTTGGCTTTTACATGCAACTCACAACTGTGTTATATGAAAATATTTTCTATTTACCTCGAATTATCAGCTAGACATTGGATAAATTGCAGGTTAAAGGATATTGACAGGATAAGAATGCACCATTTGGTTATAAAACGATATTTCATCGTTATAACTTTTTTATGAAGCAACTATGATGCATTGTTTTTGCTATCATTAAATCGCCAAATGATTATTTATGTTATATTATTCAAGATGAAAGCAATTTATTTTTCATATTTTAGATGGAGCTTTACGTATATTGATGGATGGATGAAGTAAAAGTTGAAAAACAATAGAACTTTGAATAGAAAAATTGAAGATCTAAACACACATTCTTCTGGACTTACAAGAGTATGTAAAATAAATTTATTTATTAGCATTTCCATATTATTCTTGTGTTTCTTTCATACATATCTTATTGACTAATTTAATAAGCTCTTTGTAACAACGATATTATAATAATAATTTATATAAACTGTATTACTACGGAAAAACGAAATAAATCTGTTGAATACAATATTAATATATCTTTTATCTACATAAAATTTTGTACATATCATTTTCTCGCCTTTTTTATCTTTTCATATGTATAATCCAGTATACATATTTGAGCTAGTCATCAAAATGTTAGTAATATCACCCGAAACCCTATTTTAACACAGCCAAAATATTTTTTTTCGGGTCAATGCAAACGTATAACAATATTCACAATTCTGTGAATAGTCTCATGACCACATTTCCATATCATTATTATTCCATTATTCCTCTCATAGTGATAATTGTCTAAAAATAAAATGAAATGAAAAATGAAAGATTCTCAACGGAGAAATGGATACGTGTCACAATGATAGAACAAAAATACAATTGAAAGAAGAAAAAATAACGTCTTTATTTAATCAGTAAACGAAAAATATTAAGCTTGAACAAAATTAATATTGCATATAAAAAATTATGATGGAAAACAAAAATCATGACAATAATAATAAACATAAACTGTTAGTGAGTCTCATTTGATAAATATATAATTCGCAATATACCCCCCCCCCCCCCCTTCCTTGAATTATAATAAATTGTAGTAGCAATAAAAAGAAAAATAGAAAGAAACGAAGGCTCAGTAAATATAATGAATAATAAATTCATTGCAGAATTACATTGTCCAATGCAATATAAGCTTCTCACTTTTGCATGATTTGTATAACGATAATAATAACAATAAACGTAATTATAGAAATAATAATGCAGCAGATAAACTATTTCATCTGTATCTAACACAACGATATACAACATAACTATAAACTACCCGCATCCTTTCCTTTTGATTTCACATATATAAACTGAATAAAAAAATGAAATGCAAAAGAAACATTGTATATATAATTTCTATGTATGGCATATTAAATTGGAAATATATATTTTTATCATGGTAATTGTTTAATAAAATTGTATTTACGTATATTACTATCAAGGGAGAAAAAAAAAAGAAAAGAAAAGGATAAGAACAATGATAAAATGGGGAAAAATTTAATAATTAAATAGATAATTTGAATATCACACGCATTCACATATACTTCTATATACCTATAGCAAATTTTGTTGTTTAATTAATTTTTGCCCGAGTTTACATTTGTATTTCTATATTATATAGTTTATAGAAATTTAATTGGATACCAGTGGCATGTAAAATTTGTGTTTGGGCGTGTCCCGTGTGTGTTTAAATGGCGCTTGTTTAGCCTCAAGCAATGCAGCTGGACATGGTCCTCTCACACGCGGTATAAATTCTTTTTTATACATACTATTTGATGATACATGACTACTACTATCACCAAGACTGATATGCGATTCATTTGATTGCTTGTGAACTCTGTCAACACGCTGTCCGCCAAAATTACCATAATTCTTCGAGTCACTGTGTGAATAAAATTTACCGCCAATTGTTAAATTGTCTTTGCGGACAATGCGTTGTGGTCTTTCATACGTTGATGAGGCGTATGGATTTCCCTCGCGTGTACTACGATGCATCGATGTTAAACTACGTCGATCTGAACTCTGCGATGAATTGCTGATATATTCACCGCTCTCAGCTAAATTTGAAATGCTCTTCTTCTGATCAGCCGCTGTCGATGAAATAGTATGAAGTACTTCTGTTGATGTCACAACACCGCGTCTATGTAAAACTGAATTGTTCACGTCTGCCGATGATGAAATAATATTTTTTCTATGATGTGTTGACTTTACTCCCGAATCCTTATGATCATGATGATCAGAATATTGATTACCACTGATTGCTTGTTTAAATTCCGAAGTTGTTTTTCCATTCACTGCATATTTACTTTCATTCGATACAATTCTTTGTTGTGACGATGATTGTCGTATTTGACGATTATTCTCTGTATGATGATGATGAGAATTTACATAGTCACGTTTAGTCATTGAATTTTGGTGTTGTTGCAATTGTTGAGTTGTCCTGTCAGTTCTTTGTTGATGTCGCTGAATATCCTGACCCGTTGGTGAATATCTGTCCCCATCTCTGACAATTTGATTACTAGTGTAACGTGAATGATCAGTGATTGATCGGTCTTCAGTTACATGACGAATATTTTGTGTACGATGTTGTTCATTGTGAGTCTTGTAATGACGTTCTTCATGGCTTTGATGATCAATATTGTTGGATGTTGATTTTCTAACCGACTCTTGCTGCGGACATTCACAGTCAAGTGTTTGAGTGTGATGATGATGAGTTTGATTCAGATTTGTAATACGCTCTCCTGTTGTTACATGTTTTGCAATATCTTTAGATGTTTTCTTTGTGTACGTATTATAATTGCGTTGATTAGTTGTTGTCATTGTTGCGCTATCATCACCGAGAGAAATTGTTGATTCCATGTGAATGCGACGTTTTACTGCTGCCGCTCCTCCAGGAGACCCATTTCGATTTGTTGGTGAAAATGAATCATTGTTTGTTGTCCTGGACTCCATTATACCACTATTTATTCTTAAATTGTCCTCGTGTCTTTTAATCTCCGACCGTTCACCTTTCACAACTGTATAAGTTGATTTTTGCGATGTTGTACCATGAAAATCACCAGACATTCTTAAATTGTCCTCGCGTCTGACCACTGCGGTTTTATCCGCTCGTTTTATTGTGTAATCATCTTTGGGACGTCCTTCAAAATCACCTTCGGGTTTCAAATTATCGTTGTGTTTAATTGGCGAACGTCGTTCACCGGGTCCAATTGGTCGTCGTTCGGGTCGCTCAAAATCACCTTCAGGTTTCAAGTTGTCGGGATGTTTTTTGATTGATACACGTTCAGCAACTGTATGAGTGTAATCATCACGTCGATTAATATCCACAAATTCACCCTCAATTTTCAAATTATCCTCTCGCTTTCGTATATCAACACGTTCAATTTTCGTCACTTTCTTAAAATCATCGCGTGTACGACGCATATCAATTTCACCCTCCATTCTTAAATTATCCTCGTGTCTTTTTATTTCCACGCGTTCGCTATTTTTCATTGATGTATAGTCGTCACGTGACTTTACACATATTTCCATTTCACCATCAAGATGAAGATTATCTTGCGGTTTAACAACTGGTGCGTGATCAACGCGTTTGGGTGTGTAATCATTGCGAGTGGGGAAATGATGTTCACCTTCCGGATGCAAATTATCCTCATGGCGTATTGGCGTTCGTCTTTCACCCGGGCGAACTTTAGTCGGTGTGTGTCGTTCAAATTCACCTTCGGTTTTGAGATTGTCTTTGGGTTTCTTTGCAATTGGACGTTCACCAGGTTGATAGCCTGATCGTTGGGGTGTTTCAAAGTCTCCCTCCAGTTTGAGATTGTCTGGATGTTTTATTGGCGTTCGACGTTCGCCTGGTCCCACTCGCTCCGGACTCGGCCGTTCGAAGTTGCCTTCAGGTTTGAGATTGTCCTTCGGCTTTTTAACCTCTGCTCGATCGCCACGTTTTGGCACTTCTGGTTTTGCTTTGCGAACAAAATCACCCTCGGGTTTCAAATTGTCTGGATGTTTGATTGGCGATCGCCGTTCACCTGGTCCAGCTGGTTTGCAAACAGGACGCTCGAAATCTCCTTCGGGTTTCAAATTGTCTACCGGTTTTTTTACTGTCGGTCGCTCAGCCGGTTTGAAGTCTTCATGTTCAGGACGTTCGAATTCTCCCTCGGGTTTCAGATTATCGGGATGTTTAATAGGACCACGACGCTCGGCAGGACCAACTGGTTTACAAATTGGACGCTCGAAATCACCTTCAGGATAAAGATTATCCTCGTGTCTTACAATATCAGTTCGTTCACCACGAGTTATGTTATAGTCGTCACGACGGCGAATATCAATGAATTCTCCTTCAATTCTCAAGTTGTCTTCGTGTTTGATTAGATCAACGCGTTCGATTCTACGTGTTGTTAAGTAATCATCACGTGATCTGTACATATCCATTTCTCCCTCCATTTTTAAGTTGTCATTGTGAATAACAATTTCAGAACGTTCACCTCGTGTTTGTTTGAAGTCATCTTTTGGCCGACCATCGAACGTACCTTCAGGTTTCAAATTGTCTTTGGGTTTTTTCTGTACTGGACGTTCAGCGCGTTTTGGTGCAAAATCATCCTTGGGACGACCAACAAAATCACCCTCGGGTTTGAGATTATCCACTTGTTTAATTGGACTTCGTTTTTCACCAGGTCCAACAGGTTTTTTGTCAGGTCTCTCGAATTCTCCCTCTGGTTTAAGATTATCTTTCGGTTTTTTAACAATTGGCCGCTCGGCTGGACGAAATTCTTCATGATCTGGTCGTTGGAATTCGCCTTCAGGCTTAAGATTATCTGGGTGTTTAATTGGAGAACGTTTTTCACCAGGCCCAACTGGTTTCTTATGAGGCCTTTCGAATTCTCCCTCAGGTTTGAGATTGTCCTTTGGTTTCTGAATTTCGGCGCGGTCGCCTTTCTTGGGTGCTTCTTCTTTAGGTCTTGTCACAAAATCTCCTTCAGGTTTGAGATTGTCTGGATGTTTAATAGGCGAACGTCTTTCCCCTGGACCAACAGGTTTACAGACTGGACGCTCAAATTCACCCTCAGGTTTAAGATTATCAGGATGACGGATAATGTCTACACGTTCACCACGCGTGACTTTAAAATCATCTTTAGTTCTCATATCGATGAATTCACCCTCCATTCTTAAATTATCCTCATACTTGGTCACCTCAACCCGTTCGCGATGAACAAAGTCAACGTAATCGTCACGCGATCTGTAAGTTTGAAATTCACCTTCGGTTACTAAATTATCGTGAGGTTTTACGGCGATTGGGCGCTCAGCTGGATGGAATGTTTCATGTTGCGGACGTTCAAAATCGCCTTCAGGCTTAAGATTATCTGAATGTCGAATTGGTGTACGTCTTTCACCAGGACCAACTGGTTTCTTTTCGGGTCTCTCAAATTCACCCTCAGGTTTGAGATTATCTTTCGGTTTTTTAACAATTGGCCGCTCGGCTGGACGAAATTCTTCGTGATCAGGACGTTCAAATTCACCTTCAATCTTTAAATTATCCGGATGTTTGATAGGAGAACGTCGTTCACTAGGTCCAACTGGTTTTTTGTCAGGTTTTTCAAATTCTCCCTCTGGTTTGAGATTGTCTTTTGGTTTTTTCACTTCCGCCCGATCGCCCCGCTTTGGTGCTTCGACTTTCGGCCTTCCCACAAAATCTCCTTCAGGTTTCAAATTATCTGCGTGTTTTATCGGAGTCCTACGCTCACTTGGGCCAACTGGTTTCTTTTCAGGGCGTTCAAAATCTCCTTCAGGTTTAAGATTGTCCTGTGGCTTTATGACAATTGGTCGTTCGGCTGGACGGAATTTTTCATGGTTAGGACGTTCAAAGTCACCCTCAGACTTCAAATTATCGGGATGTTTAATCGGTGTTCGTCTTTCAGCCGGTTTGTATGGTTGACGTTCACGATCCGGAAAGTCACCCTCAGGGAATAAATTATCTGGATGCCGAACAATTGGTGCCCGATCGCCAGGACCATATGATTTTTCTTCTGGTCGTTCGAATTCTCCTTCGGGCTTCAAATTGTCTGGATGTTTGATGAGCGTTCGTCTTTCACTAGGACCAACTGGTTTCTTTTGCGGTCTCTCGAATTCTCCTTCAGTTTTCAGATTGTCCGGATGTTTAATAGGCGAACGTCTTTCCCCCGGCCCAACAGGTTTACAAACTGGACGCTCAAATTCACCCTCAGGTTTGAGATTATCAGGATGACGGATAATATCTACACGTTCACCACGCGTGACTTTGAAATCATCTTTAGTTCTCATATCAATAAATTCACCCTCCATTCTTAAATTATCCTCATACTTGGTCACTTCAACTCGTTCACGATGAACAAAGTCAACGTAATCGTCACGCGATCTATAAGTTTGAAATTCGCCTTCGGTTACTAAATTATCGTGAGGTTTTACGGCGATTGGGCGCTCAGCTGGATGGAATGTTTCATGTTGCGGACGTTCAAAATCACCTTCAGGTTTGAGATTATCTGAATGTCGAATTGGTGTACGTCGTTCGCCAGGACCAACTGGTTTCTTTTCAGGTCTCTCAAATTCACCCTCAGGTTTAAGATTATCTTTCGGTTTTTTAATGACCGGACGCTCGGCTGGA
>CAJUYH010006322.1:25444-45894 GCA_910591685.1 Galerucella tenella | reverse complement strand
CGTTCCAAGTAAGTTTCTTATCTAGGATAATCCCCAAATATTTCACTTCCGCTGCAAATGGAATAACCCCACCATTGTAGGAAAGTGGTGGAAGATCCTCCAACTTCCTTTTTCTAGTGAAGGGAACTATTACAGTTTTGTCAGGGTTAACAGACATCTGTTCCCTCTGACGCCAACTGTGGATATCGTCCAACGTCTTTTGGAGGATATTATATGCTACCCTTCCTGACTTGGTCCTTGCCAAGATGACAAGGTCGTCTGCATACGCTTGCAGTTCTACCCCTTCTCTTTCGAGATCGCTAAGCAAGTTATCCATCAAGAGAGACCACAGTAGGGGAGATAGTACTCCGCCTTGTGGTCATCCCCTGGAAACCTTAAAGCTGATGGTCTCGTCCTGAAGAGATGTAGTGGCTGTCCTATTTGTGAGCAATGCACATATCCAACCAGTAATGGTTGGTTTGATGCCCTTTTCAGTCAAAGCTGAACCAATGGAGGTCGGTAGTCCAATGTCAAGAAATATGGCAACCGCAGTCTCCTTGTTGTTAAGGGATTGTGTGATTTTCTCAACAAGGTTGTGTAACGCTAAATCTGTTGATTTGCCAGTTTGATAAGCATATTGGTGGATGCTCAGGGGGGAATTATATGACCAGGAGTTCAATTTGAATCAAGTTTGACCATGAATTAGTCGATGAACTGGAGACAATAGTCTGCTATATTCCAAATAATCATACCTATATTTTTCTGTAAGATGATGTAACAGCGTAGCATTTACTTGCCCGCTGCTGCCCGAATAAAGTTTTCCATATTTGAGAGGGTTGATTTTAATAATTCACTCCAGACGATGCAAATGCTATTTGCGAAACCAGTGGCCTAGCCTGAGTATAACATGAGAAAACGAAGTAATTATACAATGGAGATCATAAGAATCCATATGTTGATTGGATAATGAGGTTGAGTTCAGAAATGATATACCAAAAGGTTTGGAAGAGCGGAGTATAATCATATAAAATCAACAAAGAGGAGTGCACATTTTGAAAATAAAATTGAGGTGTAATTTTATACGGAGCAATGTAGTGTTCATTCAATATTTCATTTTATTCAATATTTAAATGAAATTGGGAGATTTATATTAACCTTATATATATGTCAAAGTCTGAATAGGGTATTTGACAATTTTTTTTAAACACCATTAGAAGATTGTCTGGCCTCAGTTAAGTACTCCAAATTTTTTTCAAATTTTTTACTAAGCGGGAAAGTTGCCAAAACCAACTTTAAAAATTTTATATTTAAATAGCGCGCCAAAACGCGCTGATTTTTTATGACGTCAGTGATCTTGTCGCTCCGCCTACCGCATCCCGAGCGACAAGATCACTGACCAGCCGAATCGGAACCATCGGCTCGACCTGCGGCCGCCCACCTGAGCTGGCCTATAAGAAACAAGCAAGCAGCGAGACCTCTTACGTCACAATAAACTCACATATTTTCCCGCGCTGAGTAAATATTTGAAAATTACCATTTTTGTTAAGTTAATAAAAAATCACTGGTTTAATTTATTTGTGTGAAATATTGATTTCTGGCATAATAGTACCACAAAGTACCTGCTCCGACTCTTTTTTAATTTTTTCCGCTCATAGGAAAATACCCTATAGTTGAGCTATTAATTTCATAGGGTTATCATTTTCAGGATGTAGTACACTCAAGTGTTTTCCGAATATACACAGCTCTTCTAACTGGTGTAATATGCACTATAACCCTATGCTTTTGTCTTCAAATGTTGGGCGATGAGGTAAGGCTGCTATTTAATGAATACCTCAATAAATAACCGGCCAAGTGCGATTGAGACTCCTAAACGAAGGGTTCCGTACCATTATCTATGAAAAAATACAAGCATAAGTGAACCAATATAATTTATTTTGCTGATCAATTTCACCTTTGTGATAAATATTCAAAGCTCCGCATAGTATATAGCATATTTAAAAATCGCTATCTACCGTTTACAAGAAAGGCGCTTCAAACAACTAGGTTCCGGAGTTGACGTATCAATAACAAACAGAAAGGCGCAAGTGAATATTTAAAACGTAAATTCTGAATATTTTTTCCAGTATTTGTTGTTATAGCGACTACGGAAATGCGTCATCTGTGAAAATTTCACCTTTTTAACTATAACTGTACATGAGATACAGCCTGCTGACAGACGGACGGACAGCGGAGTCTTAGGGTTTGTTTTCTACCCTATTGGCACGGAACTGTCATAAGTGTTTCAATTGTATATTTTCCATTCATCATCCATTTCAAGCAAATTTTAACATCTTCCACTGATTTTCAGTCTATCGTATTTTATAACAACCTTTGGAAGTGCCCCTGGTATTATTGGGACTTGAAGAATCAAAAAACCCTATTGATTGCAATGTACATGACAGCTGATCCTGTCAAATTTGAATTCCACAAGATACTTATAATTGATTCAACTCTACTGCTACTGGTAAGTGATATATTTTTTGAAAATTTCAAATATTCTGTTATTATTAGTGATGTTAAGTTCATTATTGATTCGATTGATAATAGCGACATAAAACATATGCAATAAGGGCAATATTAATTGAAAAGGGATGTGTGGAGCGCCTGTTCCAATATGTTCTCACATCTCACCCTCAAAAAACTACCTTTCATTGAGAAGAAATTTCTGAATGTTTTTGGAACTTTAGTTCTTTTATACGTCAGGTTATGTTTGAGCGACCAGGGGTCGCGACGCAAAAGATCTGACCGTTACGTTACGTTAGGTTACGTTATGTTACGTTGCTTAGCTATGTGCCTTGCTTGAGTGCGTGTGCTCTCTCTTGAGTCTCTCTCTCGTTTACGAAGCAGCGATTCATATGGTTCGGCCGGGAATCGAACCCGGGCCGCCCGCGTGGAAGGCGAGCATTCTACCACTGAACCACCGATGCTATATTAATATTCTATACAAAGCTGGTATTCGCAGTGCTGGTGATGTACTTGAATTTGTTCGGATGAATTTTTACTATTATTTCCATAATTTTTTCTGCGCGATTGATCTTTTTTGTTTATATACAGCATCGGTTGTCAGGACGGTAGGTTGTGTTCACTGGTTCCTAAGTTTAACACGTCGGTAAGTGATTTACTTACCGTTCAGACGTCGAAAAGTAATAAATAGCATGAAAACAATTTCAACAAAATGCAAAATATATTTTACTGATGGAGAAGTATAAATGTCACTTTTGAAATTTCGTTCATTTCGAAGAAATTTGAATCATTTTATTTTGAATTTATTCCAATACGATAGCGCAAAAAATGGTCTAAGCATCTCGAACGTTAAGGGTAATTACAATTTGCAATTGCAATTGCAATTTGCATGTAGATTCCTCTCGTAAAATTGGACAAAATGATATGAGGATTACGGGGTCTCGCACATTAACTTTTCGAAATACAGGGTGTTGAAATTTTGAAAGCTTGAATGTTTTAATTCGATAACATTAAAATGGATGGATAAATTGATTTGACATTTGGCAGGATGTTTTTAAATGTGGAAGGACATATTTTGATAGAAATAGTAGTTTGTGCAACTAGTGTGGATATGATGGCCATATCGCACGAGGACGAAGTTTGAGCACGACGCCGTAGGCGGAGTGCTCAATCGTTCTAGTGCGATATGGACAATCCACACGAGTTGAACAGCATATTTTTTCTACGACCCACTTAAGAAAAAATCTAGAAAATAAAAATTCATATAAACTGTTATATAACTTCAAATTGAAAATTTAACAATTCAATTTTATGTTTCCACCAATTTTTTAGTGGTAAACGTACAATTCTTGAATGTCCAATCACTACTACGGTTTCCTTTTTAAATATACGATGCTGTTATGAGGAGACGTTGCCAGTCGGACTCCCTCATGAAGGGTACCGTACCATTATCTATAATAATGAATATTCTGCTAAATATTTCAAACGTCTACCTGTTGTTGTTATTAATATCAAGCAGAATAATTATTCAAAAATAAAGTTAACAATAAAAAAAAACTTTTTCACGGGGAATCGAACCCGGGTCTACCGAGTGAGAGTCTGGTTTGCTTACTACTCGACCACCGAGGAATATGCAAATTGTTTATCTATAACGTCAGATGTATTACATAATTTTTGCTTAAAAGGAACTAAAGTTCCTACCGTGTGTCCCGCGACACGTTCTACCTTTTTTATATATTTTATTTTCAGTCTTGTACCTTTCTTTCCCTTTAATTTCAATGTTAATTCTAATGATCCATCAAGCTACACAGCCTGTCTCGTTGTTACCAACCTTTGTTTTTGATGACGGAAAAAGTATCTAAGACTATCCTTATCTTATCCTTGCTATACATTCAATGGAAAAATTGAGGTCAAAATTAAGTGGGGATATCTCGTGGTAAATATTGCAAAACCTTCTGCAACAATTAAGATATTTTTTCAGCTTTTCAATTCTTCAGCATATTAATAATATCCTTTTTCAGAAAGCAGAGCGGTGCTACAAGTTCAGTGCTATAGCCATGCAGCATTACAGAAGTGGAAAAATATAAAACACAAACTCACAGTATTGTGTTTTTTTAATATACAAGATATAACGCGTAATTTCATGAGCTTGCTCAATTTCTACGGTCGATGTTTGATCATCTCTCATTATAATTCCAAGTGAAACTTGAACTGCAGTAATTTAGATATTTTTTTAGCTTTTCACTTCTTCAGCATATCAACAATATCCTTTTTCAGTCAGCGAAGCGGTGCTACAAGATTTGTGTCAAAGCTATGCAGCTTTAAAAAGTGGAAAAATATAAAACACAAACTCACAGTATTGTTTTTTTTTGGAACTTTAGTTCTTTACGTCAGGTTATGTTTGAGCGACCGGGGGTCGCGACGCAAAAGATCTGACCGTTACGTTACGTTATGTTACGTTGCTTCGTTATGTGCCTTGCTTGCGTGCGTGTGCTCTCTCCTGAGTCTATCTATCGTTTACGAGGCAGCGATTCATATGCTTCGGCCGGGAATCGAACCCGGGTCGCCCGCATGGTAGCTGAGCATTCTACCACTGAACCACCGATGCTACATCGAAATTCTATGCAAAACTGGTATTCGCAGTGCTGGTGATATACTTGAATTTATTCGGATACATTTTTTTTTACTAATATTTCCATAATTTTTTACAAGATTGATCTATTGATCAGGCCTATTTTGATAGAAATAGTAGTTTGTGCAACTAGTGTGGATATGATGGCCATATCGCACGAGGACGAAGTTTAAGTGCGATATGGACAATCCACACGAGTCGAACAGCATATATTTTCTACGACCCACTTAAGAAAAAATCTAGAAATAAAAATTTCTATAAACTGAAATATAACGTCAAATTAAAATTTTAACAATTCAATTTTATATTTCCACTAATTTTTTGTGGTAAACGTACAGTTCTTGAATGTTCAATTTGTATAATGCTACGGTTCCCTTTCCAAATATACGATGCTGTTATAAGTAGATGTTGCCATTCGGACTCCCTCATGAAGGGTACCGTACCATTATCTATAATAATGAATATTCTGCTAAATATTTCAAACGTCTACCTGTTGTCGTTATCAATATCAAGCAGAATAATTATTTAAAAATAGAATTGACAATAAAAAAAACTTCTTTACGGGGAATCGAACCCGGGTCTACCGCGTGAGAGTCTGGTTTGCTTACTACTCGACCACCGAGGAATATGCAAATTGATTATCTATAACGTCAGATGTATTACATAATTTTTGCTTAAAAGGAACTAAAGTTCCTACCGTGTGTCCCGCGACACGTTCTACCTTTTTTAATATACAACGCTTCCAAAATATGAAGCTCTATTTCATGAGCTTGTTTAATTTCCTTTATCGATGTTTGATTATCTTCCATTATAATTTCAAGTGGTATGATGTTTGAATAGTGATATAATCTGATTTTCTTAATGCCGATCTATTCCAGCTTCACAGACTTCGTTCCATCAAGAAATTTTAATTGTTTGTTGAAAGTGTGCATTCGTGAACTCTTCATGTTTATTTTTGAGGAGAAAAAGTTTTGTGGTATGGAAATAATTAGTAAAAAAATTGTATCGTATGGAATGAAAAAGCAAGAGAATTTTCTGTGAAACACTCTAATATGATGCACGAACAAGAATGCTCTTTTCGTTTTATATTAGTAGGTCAGACGATAGGGGAAACAACTACAAGTAATTAGCAATACGGCTGATTTTTTATTCATAGGTACCTCAAAGTATGTAGATTGATATATTATATATAAAAAGTTTACCAGTATCGATTTCCAAAATTCGAAAATTTTTTTTTTCGAAATTCCTCAATATTTCGCGCTGGGAGGGAAGTAGAGGAAAATAAAAA
This sequence comes from Galerucella tenella, assembly GCA_910591685.1. NCBI lineage: Eukaryota > Metazoa > Arthropoda > Insecta > Coleoptera > Chrysomelidae > Galerucella > Galerucella tenella. The sequence goes on along the minus strand of CAJUYH010006322.1, from coordinate 39,493 downwards.
ATATCAACGTGTAGGGTGAGTGTTTAGCAACAAAAAAGGTGTCTTTCATTTCTTTCTTCCGAGCAATGGTTTGTCCGGAAAAAATTCAGTAAACTAAGTATGTGTTCCGCATCCGCGCGACTCTATTTTCTGATGCGCGGCGGAATACATTATAGACTATTGTACAGTTATAATGTAATATATAAATAATTGTAATAGGGCGTTTTGAAGAGGGAAGTGTCAGCTTTGAGATGGCATTTTTTTTTGTCATAGACTCATAGCACATAATCATTTGTAGCAAATTACTCATATATAATATAAATATTATATTCTAATCAAAAACCAAGTATCTCAACAAAAAATATATTATATAATTAGGTGGCACTGGAATAATTTTTCGAAGGATGGAAACTGTTATCTAGGAGGTCTGTTGCATGAATAAAATTTACGGATAATCAATTTTTCCTAATTATGAAATACGACAATTTTCATTATTTTGTATATTTCAGGAATCTTGAATTTACAAGAAAATATATAGTACTGTAACTTTGATAAAACTAAAGTAATTTTGATGGAGTTTGCGTGGAAATGTTGGGGAAACTTCCTAGATCAAGAATATATAATTACAATAGTTATTTGTTTCACTAGGCATAAAAGCACAAGATTTAATGCCGCGGCTGGTGTTTCACAGCCGAGCGTAACAAAAGGCTATGAAACCAGCCAAGGCATTAAATCTGCTTTTCTGCCGTGTGAAACATATAATTTTTTCTTCAAATTTGTTCCAATTTCAAGCAAAATCGACTTTTTCATATTTAAATTGCGTTTCATTATCAATATCCAAATAACTAAATTATTTTATCAAAGGCCCTGCGTTACTATGTTTACCGCTGATGACGTTTGTTGAATATATTTGTTTACTGTTTACTTTGTCATTGTCAATTTTGAAAAGTTGTCATGTTAGAAATGGATTTACTGCAAAGTGAGGATGAATTGATGCAATTAACACCACCTGAGATAAGAGACCAGGCGCGAGATGTGGAATTTAACCTTTTACCGGAAAAATCAAGAACTGTATATGAACTCACATACAGCAGATTCATGGAATATAGACAGGAGAAAAATATAGACTCTTCCTCTGAAAATGTGCTGATTGTCTATTTTTCCGATCTTCCAAAGAAAATGAAGCCTTCAACATTATGGTCTACCTATTCGATGTTGAAAGCTACCCTGAACATAAAAAATAACATTGATTTGGCAAAATACCTGAAGTTACGGGCTTTTTTGAAACGCCAGCCAGACGGTTTCCATGCAAAAAAATCCAGAGTTTTTCAAAGAGAAGAAATCGAGAAATTTTTATCAGATGCCCCAGATGAACTGTATTTGTGTACGAAGGTAGGAATATATTGAAAATGATCTATTATGGATTAAAGAACTAATTTTCAATTTATATTTTAGGTTGTACTTATTGTTACAGTCGCTGGACTTGTAGATGTGATGAGCTTTTGCAAATGAAAACAGATGATATAAATGATATGGGCGACAAATTGCTAATTATGCTACCAAATACTAAGACCAAAAGATCAAGATCTTTTGTAGTAACGGAATATTTAAGCGTTTACAGAAAATATGCAGTCTCCAGACCCTCGAATTTAAATAATCGGCGTGTCTTCTATAAGTATGCGAACGGTAAAGCACATCATCAATTCATTGGCATTCACAAATTCGGTATAAAGCCAGAAGAAATTGCTACTTTTCTGGGACTATCCTATGCGAAAGAGTACATCGGGCACTGCTTTCGCAGAACTTCGGCCACGTTGCTGATGCATTCTAGTGGGGACATGATAATGTTGAAGCAACATAGAGGATGGAAGTCTTCCGCTGTCGCGGAGGGCCATATTGAGGACTCGCTAGCCAAGAAGTCGAACATCAGCAATAAAATATTTTCTGGCGTTTCCGGAGTATCAAGTGTGGATACTAAAGTTGTTAATTTTACTGGAAAGGAGGGAAGTAGACAGAGTCCAATTGTATTAAATAATTGTTCACAATTCACCATAAATATATCTAATAAATAAAAATTTCGTGTTGTAGTTTGTAGTTTTAATGAAATAAAGCCAGTTTATTATAATCAGCATCATTTTGAGTTTTCTTAATGTCATTGTCAATTTTAATAACCAGTTTGATTTAAATTATTACTTGGAAGGTTGCCTATATACGAACTTTTTCTGCCTAGGCAGTAAAAGTGGACTTTTTCTGCCCAGGCATTAAAAGTACAACTTCTAGCCCTGCCAAGTGTCATTAAAAGGCCGCTTTCAATGTCATTTGGAGAATAAATTAATTTATTCACATACATTTTTGGATTCAATGATTTTTTGTATTATAAGAGAAAATAGCAATTTTTATAGATTCGGGTAGGAATCTTTTCTATTTTCTCGAAATAAAACCTTACCAAAGATTTGAAAAAATTCTGATTAAATATTTATATTTTTTCCGCGATTTAGAAAGTAGGTCTTCCGCTGTGCGGCAGAGTCGCGCGGATGCGAAGCACATACTTAGATTACCGAATTTTTTCCGGACGAACCATTAATCGGACGAAAAAAACGCAGGAGCACTTTTTTATTGCAAAACACTTTCCATACACGGTGGTATTTTTTATTTCCGTCTACATTTCTCGCAACGCGAAATATTGAGGAATTTCGAAAAAAAAAATTGGGGAATAGATAGACTGGTAAACTTTCTTGTGTATCAAACTACATAGGTACTTTAAGGTGCCTATGAAAAAAAATCAGCCGTACTTTTGGTCTAAAATGACACATACCGACTGGCCTATAGACCATCTGTGAAAGTTTGATGAATGCGAAAAAAAATTATTCCGAAGAATCATCCAGACAGAAATGTTACTAACACCAGATTTGATTTTGAAAGTTCAAAACCTTTCACCTGTTTTCTACTAGATAATTCCTTATTACTTGAAAATTTAAGAGTTCACTTCAATCGAGAATATACGTTTTGCTGCTCCACATTTACCCTGTTCAAAACCGTCTTCAAATTTGGAATTGGACAATCGACCACGCATCCAGAAGACATGTTGAAAATTATTGTAGGAGAAAATTGAAATTGCCATAAAAGTAACGGTCGCTTGGCGTCTGCTCTTCGAGCAAATAAAAGGCATACGAAGAACTTCTTTTGTACCAAGTAGCCCTTGCTCAAAAATAACGAAGATATGAATTTTCAGAAAAATGACCAGTTTTCCGGTTTTTCCCTATTTCCTTGGATTCTAATTATCAGATAGACCCGCTCGACACCTCATTTTGTTTGTATTTATACATACAATTGAGATTGCTTCGGTACGTTTTACGCTATATAAAAAAAGGAGGTTTTTTTCGTTTTGAATAACAAATTACTAAACAATATTTGCGTGTCCAAAGCATATCAAAATGATACGATGCAATGTCTTTTATATGGAAGCATCATCCGTTTTCTACTAGGATTTTTGTCAAAAATTACTATACTTGCATGCTCCGTGGCTTGGCCTACAAAGTTACTTTGTTGTGTCTAGCCATTTAATTGAGGGATTGCTTGCGCAGTTCCAGACTGCTCAAGACTCATTCGTTAAAGCAGCTAGTTTTTTTTGAAACACAATTCATCATCAATCATACAAAATTCACTGTATTAATGGAAAAGAAGGTCCAGTAAAAAATGGTCTCTTAAATTGTTTGTATTGCAAATTATGGATTTATGCGTGATTTGAAGAACTGTATACGATGATGCTCTTTTTTCAGAATTAGTTCTTAGACTTCTTTCCATTTCAACAGAAAATAAATAAGTTTATTAAGAATTTTTCAGTTTTATTGAATTTCATGTAACTGATGAGGAAAACTTAAGGTTAGTTTGTTAACATAAAAGAACTACCAAACTCTGCATCAACTTTTAAGCTCTCGTATCGACTCAGAGTGAAACTAAGGAATGCAATTACCATACAGAATGCACAATTTTGAGACGTATGCTGGGAAAATTATTGAAATAAACTTGTAGGGGAGATATTTTGACGCTACTGTACCTTCGAAGGTCACCATTCCTGTGAAACAATTGCCTAGATGCTCCTAAGTTCGAAATATTTTGGTATGAGTCTGACCGCCGTAGTGTGTCCTTCTTATACTTATTTAAGTACTTGCGTACTGAAAATTAAAATAATCGTGATATTTGGATGCAGGAATAAACCTGGTATTGTTTGTTCAGCCATCCTTTGCCCTTACGTCATACATTGTCCAGCTTGCTCTCTCATTCATGTAATGGATGAGACGGAATTATGACGTCATTAACGTATTTCTTATCTAAGGTCGACATAAATTTTATCTGTTAATTTTGACAATACAGTTGTCATATTTTGAAAACAATTCTTAACATAATATGCCATTGATTATAATTTTGAGGTTAAGTGTAAAATAACATTCAACAAATATAAGACATACGTAAAACAGCAGAATACGTCACCGATTATGACATAACAGCAAAGGATGGTTGAAGAAACTATACTTAATTGATTATCTGGAGTTTCCTGACTTATCAGTTACACAAAGGTATGTATATTAGTTCTATTAATAGTGTTGTAAAGTGACACTTTTTAAAACTGATTGACATTATGAAACGTCTTACTTTTTGTAACAAGTTGCATAAAGTAAAATTTTATGCAATTGGTGACGAAAAATGTATTTCAAAATAAGTGACAAATAGTATTTTATCAAACGAGAAATTTATGATAGCCATAATTCACGATGGGTGACGTTTGCGTCACGAGCCGCAGGCGAGGGGCGCAAGTCACCCAAGTGAATTATGGCCATAAATTGCGAGTAGAATACTATACTTTGTCCACGACACTTAATTTATTTATTAATAAATAAAAGTCAGTAGCGATTTGGCATATTACTAACCTCAAAATGTTGTGGCATCTACTTCAAATAATTTGACATATATAGAGATGGGCGATACTGTAGAAAGTATCAATACAACGTACCGTTATAAATATATTGTTTTAAAATACTTTTATTAGAAAATATCGTTATGAAAAGTATCAATACTAAAAATTACAATATTTCATAGATACGATATATGTCAGAAACAAATTTCCTGAACAAAATACAAAGATTTAATAGTTTATTTCAAATTGTACCCCCATCTCTAGTCGTGAATTATGAACCATAATACACTACAGTGTATTATGAACCATAATTCACGACAGTTGATATATGGGTACCATATACCTTTAGTTAGGAGGTAAAATATTGACTTATTATTAGGTGGTCGTGGACAAAATAATTATTCTATTTATGAAACTGTTATAATACAAGTTAAAAACATAAATTATAAATTAATTAATTATTATGAATATAGATAACACAATTATTGCAATTATTCAAATTAATTCCCGACGACATATTTTTTTCATTGCTCGAACTTGCTGTTATTTGGAAAGCGGCGCACATTGCATTAGATGTTTCACCAAATATTTCTTGCGCTACAAGTTTTTTATTCATGGAATTTTCAACATATCCCTCCGCAACAGGGGTAGATCTCCAACCTCCATGCCTCTAATTTTAAAATATCAGCGCCACTGTCTGCTAGGAAAGTGGCAGAGCTTCTTCTGAAGCAGTGGCCAGTATATAGAACAGGATTTGAAAGACCAAGAAATTGTGCAATAACTTTTGGCAGACTGCTAAATGTGTTAATTCCCACAGGATTTCTGGTACATTTTCCATTCGCATATTTTACAAAAAATCTGTTGTGTTTAAGAACCTGGGGAGCAACTTAATATATTTTCTTAATATTCCAACAAGACTCGTATTTTCAATGTCTCCAGTGGTAATTGCAAACTGCCGTATAACTCTTGTTTTGAAGGTGGGATATAAACACGAAAATGGCTTTCTTCGTCTATAACATGTTCAACCGGAAGAAATGTTAATTCTGTTTTTCTGCATGCTCCTGCCATTCCAATTATCATTGCAACCTTAGCCATTAAGTATTCTTTGTCATCAGCTTCCACTAAAAATTTGGCAAAATCTCCTTTAATAAAAACTTTTGACTTTTTAGCACTGTACCCGTCCGCTTGCCTTTCAATATATGCTACCAAATTTGTATATTTTTTAATATCAATATTCCCTTTCAGATTTAGTTCAGACCTTAACATTGAGTAAAGTGCCCATAATGTGGAAACTTTTAGATCTTTCTTACCCTCAAAATATGCAAGTAAAACTTTCTCATTAACATGTTCAATTTTCTTCTCATTACACCACGTAACAAATTTTTCGTATGCCAAATCATAAACTGCCTTTGACTTTTTGGGAATTACTGATAATAGAGCATTACCTGCTGCCTCTTCAATATCGCTTGGTAGCTCTTCAGAACTTGAATCACTCATTTAAAAAAAATAAAACTGAAAATATATCAATCTCGCTAAAAACCTTCCGTCTAGACTTTTTACAAAATGTCAAACTGACAACTAACATGAAGTAACAGCAACAAACTAAATTTATGTTTTCCAAATTTTTATCAATAATATTCAATTTTAGCTATTGATCACTCATGATATATTCAAGTTATTTACAAAATGGCGTCAGGGGTATAACGGGTGGGGTAAAATGAGCACCTGCCCATTTTGCACCATGCTACTTGAAAATATAATTTAAATCAAACGACTGTTTTTTGCTCACAGAAAAGGGAGATATGGTTCGTACAAAAAAAAGTAATAGGCAATCTTGGGACAAAAATTCTATGGAAAATGCTATTAAATCAGTTATAGAATCAAATAGTGGGTGTAAAACTGCTGCAGATCAATTTGGAGTGCCACGAAAAAGTTGAGTTAAGTTAAAATGTTGAATCTGTATTATAAAATTTTGTATATCCAAAATTGATGAACGTTAAATTCTTTTTTTTCCCAATTCAGGTCCTCTTCAATTCATTTTTACCTTTATGCTCATTATGCCGTTTTCAAGTATCCATTTTGCCCCAGATGATAGGGCAAAATAGGCATTTGACAAAAATATTAGAAACTGTCAAATGGTACTTTACGCATTCATTTTGAAGAAGGATGAAACTGCTTTTTCTAGCTTGTTACGTAGTTAATACATTTGTGAAATACTGTTTTCCTACTGTAAGCGGATAACACTTTATGAAACAACTTGCTTAAAGTGCTCATTATGCCCCGGTCTCCCCTATTTATATATTTTTCCATTAAAGTTGAAATTATTTGAAAACAGTTAGTTTCAGTGGGAAGAGTATTAATTCAGGCTTCATTTTGAGTATTACGGAATTAGCAGATCCAGAAAATTTAGCGGAGCGAGAAGCTTTGGGAAAAACAAATTTGACTCTATGCCTATGGCAAAAAGTATGGTTTTTGCATATTATCAAGAAATAAACCAAAGTACTGCATCTGATAATTCAGTGAAAAGTGATACTCATATGAGTAGTTAACCAATAATAAATTACTCCTGATTCCAATCACCCAAATTATCCAGCCCATCTGGAAATTGACTGAAGTTCTGCAACACATTTGATTCGCTTATACATTCTAATCAAGGTATAATTGGAATTTGAAAATATAATTATTTGAGAGCATCATTAGAGGGTGGAGCCGGTCAAGTTACTTGCTCATTAAAATTTTCAGCAGCAAATAATACTGAGGCTTGAAACACGTCAGTGAATAGATACAATAATAATAATTCACTAATTTATAACCATGTGGAATGAATTTCCAATATCCCAAATCCAATAATTTGCTGCTGATTTACAGAGTATATTGGACACATTGTCAAAGCATCTAAGGTTGAGGCAAACTGTAAATCATCGTACAGAATATTGTCATACTCTTAAATTGCATTATTAGCAATAAATCGGACACGAAAGTATGAAGAGCACATGGTTTAACAAGGGGATGAAAATATTTGCATCTGAGAGCTTACATGATCTGAAAATATTTTATTAACCAAGGCTTATAGTTCTTTAGAAACGCTTATGTCAACTGAGAACAGAAGAAATAAAATAAAATGAAGATCAGTAGTTTCTTAGTTGAAAATAAATACAATATTAGCAGGGATATTCAAATCTCGTTGCAAAATAAAAAAATTAGTTGTATTGATAGGTACAAAAGTTAAGGGTTATTTTTAGACTCCGATCTTGAATTTGAAAAACATGTGTATATTTGTATCCCAAAAGCACAGTGTGTCAAGATTTTAATTTCCACGGCACAATAATTATCAAAATAAATAATAATTTTGTATAAAAAAAATGGAAAAATTAAAAATGCCAATTTTGTGATAAAATTTGGTATGTGGGGTGAACATAATATTCTAAACAACTTTTTTCAATAATATTTTTTGATATATCTAACGCGAAGCAAAATATCGAGAAGCGGTTCTGTTTGTGAAATCGTAGTAGCAAAGTCTATATATTCCAATAAGTCCGGCCACTCTCTCGACGACGCGAGAATCCCCCTCCTGCCGACACCCACCGTCTTACCGGCAAAACCCACATCTGATGTGGGATTTATTGATTTTTCAGTTCTGTTTGACTTACACGGTGGTGTAGCAGAGCGTTGTATCGGGTGCGCCCAAGAACGTTATCTGCTGTGTTTTTGATTGTTTGCGATGTCTTCTGATGGAAATTATTGTTGCGTGGATTCGTATAGAAACAATACTGCAATTCATAAACAATTACCTTTTTTTTTGAAATTTATTGAAAAAGGGAGGATCATTGTTTACGACGGCCAAGAAAAAAATGGTCAGCCAATATTGGACATAAAAAGGAAAGACTATCAGGATTTGTCCACAGAAGAAGAAAATGCCCTGGTTTATGTGGGTGGATATTTTTGTGCAAAAGAGTTTTGTTAAACCCAAATGCGATATTTGCCTTAGCTTTTGCAATAAGGGAGGTTGTGATCAAACCACATCATTCTGCGAAAAAAAAGTCTATGAAGGTAGTAAGCAGGGATGGTTTGGAGGATTGACAGTTCCTCCAAAAATTTTCAGTGAATATCTGATTTTTTTAGAAAATATATTCACTGAAAATTTCAATGATTCATGTGTGCAGGATGATGTAAAAATAGGAATGAACTTGAAGACCAAGTTGTCTACTATCGCATTTTCGCATCCTTGCCCAAACTTCCCATGGGAATACCTGCTGTCCTTATATACAAGGGTGCGAATCTATTATACACTGAAATTTGCAAATTCCTCACTAAGGACCTTTAGAAAGAATAAAGAACATCCTAAATTGAAAATCTTGAAAAAATTTATAACTATTCAAGTATTTATTAATTTTTAAGAATGTACATAATACTTATTTGTTTGTTAATATTTCATTATTTTTATTTATTTATTCAATACAACGCTACAGAGTACACTCCAAATGGACTTGACCTAAATAATTGTTCATTTGTATTCGTTTTGTCCCAAGTATATGTTAAACTGTGTTATTTCTTATATAATGATTATATATCAACACAAATGTTCTTTCGCTGATCATTCTGTATTAGTTATTAAGTATTATCAGGTATACGCTCGGATATACGTTATTGTAGTCTATGTTTATGATTTTTTTCATTCCATTCCTCGGTTAAAACAAAATTTCTAAAAAGCTACTTATCAATACTGGTAGCTATTTTTGACATATAATTTATATAAATGGCCAATGTTTTTCAAAACAAGAATAAAGTCAACATATTTTCTAATTGCACCCGGTAAATTCCTTCACAAATGAATTCACCGTCTGTCACCTCGTATACTACCAAATGACAAGCAAAAACAGGTGTCGCACATGATTTACGACTCCCCGCCAAAAATGCCGGCGTTTTCCGACAAACAAAGGACTGACCGGACTTATTGGAATATATAGACTTTGGTAGTAGGTTGAGTTTAAAGTTCAGATTTCAGTTGACTATTTCAAGAAATGTGGCCCACCAACCTGTAATTCTTCAAATAGTGAAAAAAGTGTCTTCATCTTAAATGCAACACACTGTATATATATACTAGTAAATTGAATCTTTTCATTTTCTTGGAAAAGTACTAGATCTTTAATAAGCAGGCACACCCTTCTTATTGTGCTATGTTGTTCTCTATTCCCTTTTACACAGTTAATTGTTCATTTGTATATTGTGATGCTTGTTATTTGTATTTTCCACTCCAATTCTGTAATAAACAGTTTATTATTATTACAAAATCTCACGCTGCTTTTTTTTAATTTTCCATGAACTTTTCACCAACCATTCAGGTCTGCATGCACTAAAACTCCACCTAGAAGATGCTATAAATTAACCGGATTATGTCTAAACAGGCAAAACTCTACTAACTTCTGTAGTTTAGCGAATGTTTCGACCGCAAGTAGTATTCATCAAATTGGGTTGTGAGCCCCGTCACCTACTTCGAGGGTAATTAGACCTTTATGGGTGATGTAATATTAAAGAGAGGCTTGAAGCTAAATCACTATTTAATTAGGGTTGATCTACGACTCTTCAAGGTCGATTTTTTGCTGGAGTAAGCTGCTGGTAAAAAATAGTTTTTTTTTGCCAAATGGAAGAGGTGAAATTAGTGAACTATCAGTAGCAATCGCCTACGTTATTTCATTTCAGTTTGCTGTAGTTCGATACCGATTTATATTTCACCAATCAAAATATCAAAACAAAGTAGACACCTACTTCAGGACCAAGGTATGTCTGTATTATTATTTTTTTCAAATAAATGTGAGCTGCAATAGTCAAACTAGCTCACTTAAATAATGCAGCATGTGCCTATCTGTTGGAAAATAGCAGAGGTCATCATGATTCCTAAACCTGGGAAACCCATGAATGAGGTTTCGTCACACAGACCAATATCACTGTTACCAACCATATCAAAACTTTTTGAGAAAAAAAGACTTAAACCCATTATTGAAGAATAATACATAATCCCCACTCATCAATTTGGCTTTAAAGAAGGGCACGCCTCAATAGACCAAGTCCACAGACTTACGGATCAATTAGCTCCACCCTACTACACATAGATTCAAAAGTTTTGCATCACCTTCTTCGGATGCGAAGGAATTGTTTTGCGCTAACAATTTTTTGTTGGCTTGCTTATCAATGTTTACCATTTGGATATTTTCCATATTTTTTGCAATATACAGATGTTTACAGATTTTTTTGTAAGATAACATTTTTAGTGCGATCATTTTAACATTCAAGGCATTTGATTTTTACGATTTAAAGTGCAAACATGAATCGTCAAGTCATAAGTGAGATTGACCGTGCAAGAATAGTGGCTTTAGTTGAAGAAGGTCATTCTCAAAGGTTCGTGGCAAACAGAAATGGCGTTTGGCAAAGGGATGTGTCTCGTGTATCGAACCGGTATCTCCAGACCAATTCTCTTCGTGATAGACCTAGAAGCGGTAGAAGGCGTGTTACTAATCGGCGGCAGAACCACTATATCTACTTAACTATCCGAAGAAACCCGACCATGGCAATACCAGCACTCCAAAGAGATATGAGACATGCGTTGGGAGTTCAAGTATCGATCTCGTCATTACGAAGACGAATACTTGCGACAGGTTTGAGGTGTCGCAGACCAATAAGAGTGCCCAGACTACAACCTGAGCACAGAGTTCGCCGACTACAGTAGGCTCAAGAACACGCGGCCTTGCCTGAAGAATTTTGGAATTCGGTGTTTTTATCCGACGAAACAGGATTTGTTTGGTACAAGATAGCCATCGAATACGTGTGTGGCGGGATCCAACGAGAGTTGCTCAGCTTGCCCATGCTCGCCCCGTGCCGCCCTTCAGAGGAGGAAGTGCTATGTTTTGGGCTGGTAACATGTTAAATGATCGCACAGAATTAATTCATGAGGAGGGAACGATGACTGGTGATAGGTATCTCAGAGAGATTCTACATTCTCACGTGAGACTATGGCGCGCAGCTGTTGGCAATTCCTTCGTTTTTATGGACGATAACTCCCGACTTCATCGGACCAGAGCTGTAAATGAGTATCTTGAAACTGAAGGGATCAATCTTTTGTACTGGTCTGCCCTATCTTCTGACATGAATCCCATAGAACATGTTTGGGACATGCTTGCCAGGGCAGTGGCAGCACGCAGAAATCCACCCAGGAGTGTACAAGAGCTTATTCATGCGGCCCAAGAAGAATGGCGAAATATTCCTCAACAGAATATCAATGATTTGGTAAACAGCATGGGCAGGCGACTTCAAGCTTGCATAAATTCTAGAGGTGGAAATACTTTATTAAAAGTTCTCATGCAGGTTCTCACTTAACCTTTCCTTTAAAAAGAATCAATTTGTATTTAATTTATTTAATTTCTAAGAATACTTTTTATGTTTAAAGCAAGTTTATTATTGGATAATAAAAATTTTTGACAAATATACACGTTTTTTTTTATTGAAACTAATTATTATTTGATTAATCTCTGATCCATTTATAATGAACACATTTTTTTTCGGAGATTTAGGGTGATGCAAAACTTTTGAATCTATGCGTATATAAGGAGATTCATCTCCATGTATTTCAATTTCTTCCCATGGTAGAGGGCGCTGGCCGAAGCCCCGTACCAAAACATCTGATTGTAGAACAATAAAAGCCAAAGTTATTATAGTGACAGCGTGGTGTGCTTTGTATTTTTTTAGCTTTTTAACTAAAATCTATTTTCACTCCTTAGCCAGATCCACTAAGTTTTCTCCTTATTTTTTCGAGTTTAATGCCAGACAAGGTCGTCTTAAAGTAGACTGGGGCCCTTGGGCACACCAGTATTTGGGACCCTTTGGAAAGAAAAAAAAGCGAACTGTAATAACATTTTATCACTAAATATGTCCATTTATTATAGGTAATCAAATACAGTTTGGTATAATCTGTCAATAATGATATTAGAATGCTGCTGGTTTTTTGTTTACGATTACGATAACGGTTTCTTTCGGGATTACGGTCCTTTGGGCCCCCTGAGAGAATGGGGCCCTGGGGGGGTTGCGTTATAAATGGAACACCCTATATTTCAATATTATAATGTATTGTTATCGACCCTTAACCAGTGTACAAAGTTTGAATTGAACCTGTCCGTTTGAAGAAGGTTAAAATCAAGTCCAAAGAAGATACAAACAAACAGACATACATACAATCCAAGCTTATGTAAGCGTGTTAAAAAAATTACATCAGATGTACTGCATTCATCTACAAAGTTTTATGAATATTCATTCGCTGCCAAAAATGATCCCAATTCTGTGGTTCAAGTTCAGTAACAGTGTAAGAAAATGAGAAGGTACTTACATTTGAAATCTTTCAGATCATTACTGCAAGTTGTTGAAGAAAACTTACCTGGAACAAAATATTTAAGTTAGTGATAAGAATGAGAAAAAACAACAATTGTTTTGTGCTGATCACAAAATAGATTACTGATGAAATTCTCCACATCAATTCTTTTTGTCAAAAAATACGACTGACGCTCGGGTCTTGCCTATTCATAATTGTCGGGAAAATTAATAACAGTATATTATGCAGCGATCATGTATTAATAACCATTACATAAGAGTTGCATACGCTATTTTTTCTACACCCGATAAATAATCTAAAACCATAAATTTTATATTTTTATTGAACACAAGGCAGGTTTCGTACCCGGAACTCATACTGTAGTCTAGTCCAAATTGATCGCCTTAACCCGCTCGGCCACGAGTTCGGTCTATGAGTTTGCTCGAAAGTAATGAAATATACCTATCATGCATTAGTCGAATGGAAAATGTAATCATGAAATTTTTTTCAAAATGCAATATTAGATAGATAGGTAGTTGCATTTAAAAATAAAAACCGTTCATCGGGTGCTTCGTAGATAAACTTTTTTATTTGTTCAGGTGAAAATATTTTTGCTTTTTTTCCAGCATATCCTTCGGATTTTTGCTTTAATGAAGTTTGTAGTTTCTTATATTTAGAAATGTCTATATTTACTAACGTTTTTATTATTGAATAATGTGTCCATATACTAGATGATTTCATAGTTTCCATCAATTCTTGAAAATAAGAAATTTCGGAGAATGTCGAAATCTTTATATTT
>CAJUYH010006322.1:0-18619 GCA_910591685.1 Galerucella tenella | reverse complement strand
TGAATACAGAAAAATTTAGTAGTCTTAAACTTCAAAGTATTATTGATTGTTTAGTCGTCAAATTTTTTTCGTTGTGACAGATAAGGACCAAAAATGATTTCATTACTAGTTAGAATCTTGACAGCTGGAACGCTACCGAAATGTCGAAATGAAAAATAAAAAACATTATTGTGGTTTGATTCCCAAAAAAATAATAGAAAAAAGAATAAGTAATGCCACAAGGAACTTTTAAAAGATATTTAGAACAATTTATATCTATTGGTGAATGTTTTAAACTATTTCAAAATCAGATAAGAAGGTACCTACTCAATTTGTTGATAAATTATGAATTGGTTAAACTTATTAAAAATTATTCGTAAAAGATTCAAAATATTATAAACACCGTTTTAAATATTCAGTATTCATTTATCGCTATTGAAGAATATAGATAGTAAAATATAGATATTTTAACTAGGTCTTTTATGAAAAATGAAGAAATAGAATGTTTATTTATATAGTAACTACCAGATAATAGTATAAAGACTTACCTTATATCTATATAGAATTGTAATCCTTGGAAATCACGACCAAAAATTCGAACTACACTACACTTCCGAAAATTTCGAACACACTTACTTCACTACCGAAAATATTTTCGAACATAGGCACGACACGACCGTCCGATTCAAACATTAATTCGCTACTGAAAACAAGATTTAAAATTTAATCATTAGTCACGCCGTTCGAGATAAACAAGTATTTGTCATCGATGTGAATTGAATATACACTGACCGCCGTATTTAAGAATATAAAGATAAATGATTTTGAAAAGACTTTTTCTATCGTTTTTGATAATTTTAGTATACAGGGAAAGTAGAAAAGTTCCAAAATAATTCATAAATAAATTTTTTTGAAATGTTCAATAAGAATTTACAACAGAATAGTTATTGTAACTTCCATTTTCAGTATAACTTTGGCGAGCAGTGTTTATATCGATAAAATGAACATGTATTTTGAGGGATAAATTACCTCCATTTGTTGCTGTGATTCACGGAAAAAGAAGAGACTAACGAATATGTGTTAACTTCTTCTTTTTTTTCATTGGTAAATAGTCCCTGAATGAAGAAAAAGAAGAAGACAGATATTCTTAAGTCTCTTCTTTTTCCGTGAATCACAGCAACGAATGGAAGTCCTGATATCCCTTATAATTTTTTTTTTCATTAGAATTTAAGTGCCTCGACAACTATGGCCATTGGCACTATACAAAAGACAAGAAGACATATATAATCTAGTTTTATATTTTGTGGTAGAGGTTAGTGGTTTTGAGGAATTTCAATGTTTTTGGGATTTCATCGGTGCAGTTTAAAAGCTCTCTCAGGTTTGGTCTTAGGTCTAGGCGCTTATGTGTAATGGTGTATTCCTGGCAGTCTGTGAGAATATGTTTAACGGTTAAGGCACTATTGCAGTGACGGCAGACGGGAAGGTTTTCAGAAGACATCAAGTAACCATGTGTGTATCTGGTATGGTTGATCCGCAATCGTCTAATTTATTTATTTTATTACAGAAGCAAACAGGTTTCCCTTATTCTATGCAACTGTGGTTACAAATTATAACTTAATACAACGCATGCATATTGCTTATGAGACAAAAACGACTGAATGTACACACAAGACTAATTCTCTAATATTAAATCTGCAATAGATATTTTAAATTGACTCAGAGTAATTCCTAGCAGTCCAGTGTCCAGATTATCACTTAAGCTATTGTATAGCTGACATATTTTATCTAGCGAGTTTATTGAAGGTGTTAAGAATAAATAATTCCTAGGACGGGTTCGATGATAGGGTACGTAGAAATTCAATTGACTGAGAAGATCAGCTGAGCCTAGTAAATTGTTGCACAACTTATAAAGAAAAATTAATTCTCGACGTTTTCTCCTACATACTAATTTATCAATACTAAACTCTGACCTTAATGGATCATAAGACTCATATTTAGGAGACATCTTGTGTTTTTTAAAATAGATATATTTCACAAACTTATTTTGTGACTTATTTTGTAACCTAATGACAGCAGCTTCTCTCCTGGTTAAGAAATCGAGGGAGAGAGACAGCCGAATAATGGTTAATCGTAAAGGGCTGTTTTGCTCTTGTGCCAAAAATTTTGCCAAGACTCCTTGACGGACTTTTTGAATAATAGTTTTATGTACCATCTGGGAGCTGGAACGTTGTTGTGGTGATGGAAGAAGAGGCTTCTTTAGCATGGTGGTCAGCGTTTTCATTGCCAGTAATTCCAATGTGAGATGGGAGCCAGATAAGACAAACTGTTACATCACGAGCTGAGCGGGTTTGATATATGTCATGGATGTTTTGAACTATTGGATGGTCAGTAAAGATAGTATTGAGTGAATTAATTGAGGAAAGTGAATCGGTACAAATGGCGACGCGCTTGACAGGAGAAGAGATTTGCTTGGAAGATGCTATACAACTCACCAGTGTGAACGCTACATGTTGAGGGCAACCGATAGGAACCTATTAGTTCGTGGTTGGTTGTGACGGAGCAACCAACACCAAAAGAAGTTTTTGAGGCGTCTGTGTAGAGAACTACATCATATGGTGTTTTTTCTAATATTTCCAAAAATGCTTTCTTTATAAGTATGTTGGGCGATTCATGTTTATTGAACTTGGTAAGGGAGGTATATATATATTGCCGTAGTCGGTGTTAGCTTATATGGCTTATGTAATTTTAATTTTATTAAATATTAATTAATTTGTTTTTATTTATTTTGTTGTTTAAAAATGTTCTCAGGACAAATTGTATCAATACCTTTTTGGATACACTGTATATAAAAACTTTATTTAGCATAAGACTCTTATTTTCTTAAATCTCAAGCGGTCGTCTGTAAATCTGAAGATCCACTATCAACATTTATTCATAGATCTCCCTCTTGAGAAATACAAAATTATAGGTTATCTATGGAAATACCCTTAACACCTACCAAGTCATTTTAAATTACAAGATTTACACTTCGGGGGTGTATTCATTGCTGATAGATAATACTATCCGAGATCTGTGTATGAGGGATGAATAGCTTTATGGTTTAGTTTTATGAAATGTCAAATTATTATAATTACTATCGGATAATATCTCTTCTTTGAAACGTTTCAAGGTAATTATTAAAATTAGCTAGTATTAAATATTCAATATTTGATTATAAGTTTTGAATAGTTTGTTTGTTTACAGATACCTAACATGCTGTCATAAGGTTCCTTGACCTTGCAATACAAGTTCAAAAAGTTTGTAAATGTGCACAATAGTTATTTCTGGCCAATTGTGGGCCAATCCAAAAAAGATAGTAATGATCAAATACCACTGTCTAATACAAGTATCAAGTACTCACAGAACTTCATGGAATCCAACTACGAGTAAATGGGTAAACCCGCAGAAATAGGTTATCTCGTTCCACGCGTCCAGAAATTTTTTCAAAAACCTTTTTGAAAATCAACAAATGGAGTCGTCAATTGTTTTCCTCAGCTCAGGAACACGTCTGGTCGCTTTAGAGGTTCAATATAGACTAAATGAAAGTTCCCAATGGTTTCATATGGGAAAATACTTTCATAGGTAACTTTATAATGATGATTTATTAAAATTTTTGACGTTTATCAATATATTCAATATCATTGGAAATTAAATATTTCTAAAATCTTGAGATACGTTCTCTCTGGGTATATTAAATTAAAAACCATAATTAAATTTAATTTTTGACCAAATTTGGGTTCTTCAAGTTCCATATTAGTGATGCTTTAAGCATTTAAAAATCCACTACCTGTCACTTTTTCCATTCACAATCTCTTAATATTTAATCATTTTCCACTCAATATACAATCTAAATTACCTTATACTACATCATTTACGTTAATTCTACACAGTATGACAACTATAATGCCTTTCTATTTGGCTCGAAATAGAATATCTCTTCGTATAGAAGATGTACTGATACTTCAGCATGACTTTATTTTAATTGCATATTACGTGTCTCTAAATCCTTGTCTGAGATAAAATATAGATGTAATTCTTCAGTTTAATGTTGAAACCTCATTTATTTACCCTTTTATAACTCTCCCTTAATGCTTTCTAAAGCTAATCTTGAATATTCATACTTAACCTTCTGAATTCCCTTTCTGACTTGTCAAAGTATTTAAAATTTCTAAAATTGGTCTAAATTGTTGTAAGGTTGAACTTGTTAAGTGTTATTGACATAAATAAGTTTATTCTATTATAAAAATTCTATATTATTATTTTGTGGTTTATATAATTATGTATACAGGGTGTAGTTTAAAATTACTTTGAAATCGATATTTATAATTGCATACTTTGTATATTATTTCTTATGATATTCTGCCCAATCCTTCTGATCATATAGATATAGTTTTAAGCCATTTTAAAATTAATAAGTACTAAATTTGTTGATAAATTATGATTTGGTTAAAATTTTTGTATAAAAATTATTTATAAAAGATTCCAAATATTTTAAATTTAGTGTATTTGTTTATTGCTAGTAGTAGTAGTATAATATAGTGAAAAATATAGGAATCAGCATAAGTATAGCTACCATATTTTGGAAAAAATATTTAAGAAATAAATAAATACAGAAATTTTTTTATAAAATAAGTACCCCGCAGTACAATGACTAATATTTGGAAAGTATATAATTTATTATATTGATGAATGTCTTAAATCATTTCAAAATCAAATAAATAAATTATTAATTGGTTAAACTTTTTGTATTGAAATTATTTATAAAAAGACTCAAAATATTGTAAAAAAACTTTTCATTTATTGCTAGTTAAGAAAGGATAATATATTGGTAAAATCTAGAAAACAACATAGTTTACCTACGTCTTTTGAAGAAAATATATGAAAAATGAAAAAGAATAATTATTTTTAAAGCTATAGTAACATAAAATAAAGACTTACCTTATATATAGAATTATAATCCTTGGAAATCACGATCAAAAATTCGAACTACACTTAGGTACACTACCGAAAATTTCGAAAGACACACAGTTTCACTACCAAAAATAATTTCGAACTACACACTCCCGAAAATACACTTATACACTCCCGGCACACGACCGTCCGATTCAAAAATTAATTCGTTACTGAAAGCGAGATTTAATTTAATATTGATTTATTAGTCATGCCATTCGACATAAACAAGTGTTCGTCATCGATGGGAATTCAATATACACTGGCCACCCGATTTAAAAATATAAACATAGATTATATTTAAAAACGTTTTTCTATACTTTTTGATATTCTTGGTATACAGGGAAAGTATAAAAGTTCCAAAATCATTCATAAATAATATTTCTTAATATATTCTAGGAATTTACAAGATTGTATTTTCCATTTCCAGTATAATTTTGGCGAGCAGTGTATATGTCGATAAAATAAACATGTTTTAGAAGGGATATTTTACCCTCATTTGGTGCTGTGATTCACGGAAAGTAAAAGACACATTTCTTCTTTTTGTGCTAAAGGCCTCAGCCATAGACAAATTATTTCTCTATGGCCTCAGCTGCCAGGCCTGTTTCGACAACTCAATTGCAACTAGCGCTTCAGGTGGATGGGTTTGAAACCTTATTTTTTATTCAAGGTCATCCTATTGAAGACTTTTTGGTCAGTTGGAGTTGAAATACATGAAAAGCATCGATTGAAAAAAATTATGGGCGGAAAACAGATGTGAAAGAGGGAGAAAAATTATTTTGATTTCAATCTGACTAACCAAACAAAATGGATAGTATACAAGAAACATGCAGAAGATAGGAAAAGTTGGTTGGAAACTGCTAGAAATGAAGTAAAAACAATTTTGTAAAAAATTCAACATGTTATTTTTGTTGTAAATCTCAGTAAGTACTCATATCCAATTTCATATCCACCCACAAATATTGTTTGTGCAGGTTCCAAGTTTAAATATGTTCTCACAAAGAGCCAGAAGTATCTATGTATTTCTCTGGTGATTTTAAATAGAATGGTTGGATAGCTTTCAAACTACGACCACAGCGACAAAAAATCCGAAGAAGAGATAAACAATAAAGAGGATTGACAGTGTCATCTGACATTTGTTTATTTAAATGAGAAATCGCAAATACGTCAAACGAAAACTAAAACCAAGGAATTTATTGAACTTTAAAAACTTGTTTATTGTATTTACCATGGATCTGTCAAAAGTGCCAAATGAAAAGAAATTAATGTTATGCGAGTCATATTTTAAAAGTAAGTTCAACATTACAAATAGTCTAATATACTAAATATTTTGTTTTAGTTGGATTTTTTCTTCTACCATTTGTATGGTTAGTAAATGCTATTTGGTTTTTTAATGAAGCCTTTCGAAAACCAGAATTTGAAGAACAGAAAAATATCAAAAAATGTAAGTAATTTCATACTATTGAACAAGTTATTGTGATTTGTAAAATCTTTGTACCAACTATCCAATTTATGTTTATGTTTTTTTTAGATGTCATCTATTCTGCAGCTGGTACCATTGTTTGGTTTATTGTATTATGTACTTGGGCAATAGTCTTCCAGTTAAATAGATCAAATTGGGGTGCATTTGCAGATTATATTTCATTTATAATACCAGTTGGATCACCTTAGGATATTCAAGCTATATTTTACTAACTTTACTAACAACTAACTGCACTGATGCACTTAGAATTTGCTTAATGATTTAAGAAATGACACTCATTTTATGATAATAGAATTTCAACTGAACAACTATACCTAAACCAAAATTACAGAAGCTATCTTCCTTTGTATATTTAAATGTGTACATTCCAACTACCTACAATAAATAATATTACCATAATATGACTGTTAAACTATTCATTATTCGAGAAGAGGTAACTTACCAATATGCCTAACAACTTTTTCAGTAGCTACAAGGGCATCTCCTATTAATTTTAAAATACTTTATCTACAGCACCCATATAGTTATACTGGTAATTGTATACAACAGTTTCTTATTGTATTTTTTGTCAATTTTTGCAGAAAACTGTTCAAAAAACTGGGTGAATGTGCCTGTTCGCCGACCTGCTCTAGATCTCGACCATTTTCCTATTTAAACGCCGATAATTAGTAAAATAGCCACGAAACCCTTTAACAAAGTCATTCATTTGTTTCTGGCAACTTTCATATATCTGGAACAGGTGGTGCTACTGTAAATATAGATATCGTCGTTTCCCACGAAAAATCAGTGAAAATTACTAAGCTCCCTTTATAAAACTGTGCTAAGTGAGGGTGTGTCCGAAAATAGTAAGTAACTTTTGTTTGACTTCAAATTAATGAGTGCATTATGTTTTATTGGGTTAAGGAAGAGTTAAGTTTTGTAATTACTATAAAAAAAATGCACTTAACTATTTTCTTCTTGTCAATATTTGATGGCCGAGGACCAGAATTTAAATTTTCAGTTTCCGACCGCCTTGGTCGAGAACTAGTTCACATATTATTTTCATTTAAGAAATATATATTAGTAAGTAAAAGGCTTTATATGAATTCCGGGAAAATAAAATGTGTATAAGAAAGACATGCAAAACTTTCAATATCCCAAAAGAGGACCATAAATATATAGGCTGCGATTTTTGTGATAAATGGTACCACAAAGAATGTACCTAATTTTATAACCTCCCTTATACTATTGCTGCTTCAAAGGACTACAAATGTGACCAATGTTGAAATCGTTATCATTTAAAAAAAAATTATCTCAGAATTTGTGTATACCTATTTTGTTTTTGTATGAATTTATTAAATATATTAAAATGATTGTTTTCCATCCCGTTTCATTTAATGGGTACCTATCTAAGCAAGTAAAATGAACATGGTGCACCTGGTTTTTTATAAGGATCTAGGTATGGGTATCTAAAATCCTATTCTTTTAAAGCGGTCGAGTCGAGAACCAACTCTAGTGGTCGAAAACATGCTAATGTACTTTTTTTTACATTTATTCAATGAAATATGAATAAAAACAGTAAAAAAGTCTTTTTTTTTAAACCCATCCAAAGGCTTGGGAACATCGCATGCCGTTGTCTTTTTGGTAATTCTGACTGAAGTACCCTGTTTATTTTTTGTCTGCTATTAGTAATTATTTTCATTGTTATGCCAAAAATCCAGAATTTTAGGAAGTGGGAGAAAAAAAAAAGAAGCGTTAAATTCAAAAATTTTAATTACGTAATAAAAATAATAGGATGAAATAAAACACTCTCTTTATTTGTTTAAAAGTTACATAAGTATTTTTGTTTTTAATCACTTGAAAATTTTTCCTTGGTTGAATTTTCTACCTTTTTTATCGACACCAGTCCATGAAAAATATTGTTCTACTAATTTTTTCGTTTCTTCCGATTTGGCATCCAATTTCTTCCAATCGTACGTTTCATAATCTATTTGCCAATCAGGGGATAACTAAAAAAAATGTTTTCATTAAAAACACTGATACAATTGATAAAACTAGTTTAATATAAATTCAAGTACGATGTTACTTTTTAATGATAAAAATTATATGGTACTCACTGTAAAAGCTAATTCATGTCCTCTCCACACCCAAATTCCAGAGATACTACTGTTATTGTCTTCTCCGAAAAGGCACACAGAAGCAAAAGTCTGTTTTCTCATCTTGTCCAGTCTTTGTTGCATACCAGTAATTAAATTACAACTCATGAATATTTTACTTAGCTCTTCTGGATATTTATATTCACCATACCAAATTGAATAACATTCTGGATCGAATTTCTCCCAAAAGTATGGGATAGATTTACTTTCATCTTCATTAGAATAAACACGTTTAAAGTCATCAATGTTAAATGTTCTAAAACAAAAATATTATAATATTATACTGCAGCAGTAAATCAATGTATTTAAAAGTTGTATTACCCTTTTGGCAATTCAGAGAATGGGTCTTTGCTCAGAGGTTCTAATGCTAGAGCACTGTCAGCAGCATCTAGTTCTTCTTCAGGTTCTTGTTCCTTTTCTTTTTTGGGTGCTTGTTTCTTCTCTGCTTTTGGTTCTTGTTTTTTTCCTTCCTTCTTCTTGCCTTTACCTACCAAGCAAAAGATTGTTCATGAGAGAAAAAGCATTTACAACATCAAGAATCCATAAGCCAGGGTTTCAACAGATCCCCAACAGCTGAATCCTCAATTAAAACTAGTGGAATGACATGGAGACTACTGGATAAAAGGGAAAGATTTGCCAAAACTGTAGCCTACAAATATCTTAAAATTGTTGGACATTTAAAATCTTTTGCATTTATAACAAACTGAATTAATTATAATCCCCCTTGCATTATTTTGTCCAACATAATTTATACAATAAAAATATCTTTCTTTGAATATCCCAATTAACAGACTTGGCAAAAAGAGAATGTATTTTAAAACTGAGTGCTCACTTACCTTCTTGGGCAGTTGATAAATTCAAGGTACCAGGTTGTGCAACTTTGCTGCAAAGTTCAACATTACCAAGAACTGCTTTAAATTGTGGTTGGTTAATCAGGGTAGTAAACCATCTGTTAAGACCAACAAAAGGTTTTCTGAAGTTGGGATCAAGTACGTATTTGTAGGCGTTAAGGAGATTGGAAGCAACTACTATATCAGCCAGAGTGATTCTTTCTCCAACTAAATATGTTCTAGTGAGTAAGTGGCTGTTAAGAATGGTTAAAGAGGTTTTAATATCATCCTTTGCTCTTTGAAAAGCCTAAAAAAATTTATTCCTGTTGAATGAAGTTATAACAATATTTTTAAAGGATACTTACTTCTTGTGCAGCAGTGTTCTTTACAATTCCTAAAACTGGGAATACCCATGCACATACAACAGGTAAAATTTCTCCTTCGGCAAAACCGATCCATTGCAATATTTGTGCTCTGTCATATTCGTTTTTTCCTCTTAAAGCATCACTGGCAACATAATATGCAATGGCATTGCTATCTTGTAAGTATTTACCATCCTTCGATTCAAAAGCTGGAACCTAAGTAAATTTACATAAGTATAACGTGTACAAATATAATTTTTGAGCTGTTTTCAGTAATTCCTAAATAGGTATTATTATGGTTACTACAAGTAATATTTGAGCTTATTATTACTTACCTTTCCAGTGGGAAATTTCTTCAAGAAATCGTTGGATTTATTGGTTTCGCCAAAAACAAAATTTTGAGCTATTTTGACATCTACTTTTGCATATTGTGCTGCAATAAGAGCTTTGGCAGCTCGGAAATTATCCGGATAAGTATAGAGGGTCTAAAAAAAATACGCTAATATTAGAATAGTTTATTAGTCTAACACCATAAAAAATTGTTAAAAGTAAAAGGTTCATTAAATATGAAGCAGATTTATTAAAATTTTGTTAAAATTACCCCTGCTGCCATTATCACAACACTCTTATTCACAAAAAGAAAGAAAGAGAGAGAAATAAAACCGGGTTCATTCCCTTGCTTTAAGGTGCGACTGCTCACCGATGTTTTGTCGCCGAGCTGACCAATAATATTTGATAAAATAATATCTAGTAAACTTTAGACACAGAGTACAAGATGGTGTACTCTGTGCTTTGGACAAAAAACTTCTCCTACAATTGAATTGTATTAGAAATTAACTGTATAATAATGTTTTTGAAGGAATTTGGAAAGCTTCTTTGATCCTGTCAATGCACTTATTCCAACAAGTACATAGACCATTTTACTGAGTGAAATAGTAGAAGAAATTATGCTACTTTCTTGCACAAATGTCTGTGACTTTTTGGAAATATCAAGTGATGACAAGGGATGGTTCTACGTTCTACCGATTGACATAAATATTTGACAAGTGATTAAGCTCCTATTACACGAGAATTGTTGGACATTTTCAATCATTTAAAGAAATAAATTATCCACAACTGACAACTTTTGACAAGCAAATAAGAAAACTTTGACCATTTTTGCCAGTAAATGACCTGTTTCTCCATAAATATTGATTGTCCATTATAGATTAGCTATGCACCTGTGCTAAAGGAACAGGTATTGAATTATAATACCACATCACTACAGTGATCCCGATCTATCTACATGATGCAAGGTATCTCTACTTTTTACTTATAGAGCAGTGATGGAGCAGTGTTGTCAGATTAATGGTGCTATGACTGCTATGTTTATAATTTGGAATCTTCTATATTAAATACTCTACAAATTTTAAACAAAATTGTCGGACTAATTTGATCCTACCAATAAATGAATAAATAGAAGTACTATTTGCTAAACCAGGTACTTATACCTTTACCTGTTATTGTTTTATCACAAAAAGGGTTAGGTTAACATTGTAAACATAAGATAGGAATAGCAATAATATTATTTGCTATTACACTAACAAAATACATTTTTTAGTTACATTAGAATTTGAATCAGGTTAACGTTTCTATTAAAACATAAAACACTCTAGATAACACCAAGTTCAAAATTCACCTGTTAAGCTTTGATGTATATTCATACATATTTTTCTGGTTATTTTTCTTTATAATTAAATTGGTATTTAGATATTAAGATCCATAGCTATCTTATTTGTAATAAATGTAAATAGCAAAGTCTGTATGGTTACAACTTAAATCATAACTATAGTAATTTCACTAAAACTTAAATACTCCTTTGTAAACCATACCCTTCTCCTTTCTCATTACATGTAGATAGTTTTATCAAAGAAAAAGGAATAAGACTCTTAATACTGCAAAACAAGAAGAACTGATAGACAAGCTCAAGTAATCCAAAGTAGACCTACTTTCATATAATTTCACCAAAATTCTCAATGGAACAAATATTATTACATCCAAAATATGAAGTACTTAAAATATACTGTGTATACAGTCTAAGTAAGTATACCTTAAGTATTTTCAGCATTAATTTCACCAGAGCTAAATTATAAACAGAAAATTCATTAAATAAAATACTTAAATCGCATATAAACCTACTCTATCAGTAAACCATTTAAAAATTTCATTATATTCCTTTTTCAAGTTCCAAGTATTGTGTTATAATGGAACAATAAAGATATCAATTGCTATTGTTTCTGTTTCTAGTATCAACACCAGTGATGTTTTAGGTATACTAGCAAGATATTTATGGTGACTTTTACAATGTGGTCATCTCAATGTTAGTAAAATTTGGTTGTTTCAAAGATGCAAAGCTTAGAAACAACTAGTGATGAGGGAGAGGTAAGCACTAATGTTTTTTATTATATTATTAGTTAGTTTGAAAGATGGAATTGTATTTTAAAATCTCCATGCATGTGTTTTTGGCTCAAAGCATACCTAAGTTATTTCTATGACCTTAATTAAACAATTTATTCTAATAATTTCAGTGCCTTGTAGTTAGTAAGTAATATGGAAATATATATACATACATACATTTTTTCAGAATTCCGTAAAAAGGTACAAGACAAGTCATACTCCATTACCTCTGCTGCATAACCAAGAACAATTTTCAGCAGTCAATACTTCTTCCCCAGAAATAACTGAAAATCCATCAGGAAAACCTCCTATAGATATTTTTGAGAAACTTCTAGAATTGTATAAAGAAGAACAAAGTGAAAAAGACATGAGAAATAAAGAAGAGGATGAAAATGACTCTGAAGTAAATAAAATAAATAAATTAAATGTTTAGAATTGCTCAAACTTAAGAATGTCAAAATTTTCATTTGTAAATGATTTCAAACAATTTCATTAACTATTGAATTTTTCATAAATCAATTATTTATTTTAGAATGTAAAGTACTACACTCTCCTATTAGAAAAACTTGTAGCTAAAGAAAGACTGAACACATTGATTTTAAACCTTTATCCTGGTAATAAAGGTTACTCACTGGCATTTAGAACTCTATCCCGTTCTGACCCCAACTACACTGAAGATACTGCCAATATAATAGAAACCAAACCGTGGCCTTATGAAGAGGATGATCTCCTTCGATACGTCGATAACGAAGAACTTCCACCATTTATTTTGGATCTTTTAGAACCACAGTTTAGTTACCTTTTTTACAATGGATGTATCATAGCAGAAGTTAAAGACTATAGACAGGCATACCCTCATTTCAAATGTGATAGCCATCATGTTCTCTTAAGGCCTACACAAAGGGTAAGCACTTATATCTTACCACACAGCTTTCTATATTTATCTAAATGTTAATATTTTGTATGGTTGTCTACTTCTCAATAGTTTACAAAAGAGTGACGTTTCTATAACAGTCAATTCTACTTTAAACACTTTCTTGTAAATATATTCCTTTGCAATACTTTTCAAATTTAACCGGATGTTTTTTATAGAGCATAATGGCAGATATACATAATATAATGGAAGAAAAACCAGATTGGAGTAATGAAGAAAAAGAACAGTTGGAAAGTCAACTTTTAATGGCTAACGCTCCGACGTTGTGTTTGGAACCGGACAGTACGATAGGCGAGGAGGTTACAGAAGTATACAATAGAAGGAAAATGTGGAATACCTACAAATTCCGACGAATGGCAAAGAAGTTTTCCCAAGTAACTGTCAATCGTAAAAGGAAATTGGACCAGTTTACTCATAGACCAGGATTAGAATTTTATGAATTCCTAACTAGATCAAGAAACAAATCTAAAACTACTGCTAACATACCTCCATCGGTCTCGAAATCTTCGGCAACTAACAATAGTAAAAAAGATGTAATACCCGTGCCAAATTTAGATTCACCTTTATTGACTCCACCTCAAGAAATAGTCATAAACGAGTTCAAACCCTATCAGAGACCGAAAGAGACCAACGATTGCATGCCTCAGTTAATAGAAGAATATATCTTAGAAACTGACATGCCTTCAAAGGAAAAAGGAAGTCCGAGAGTGTACCACATCAAGTTATCGATACTGCAGAGACCTTCCGATTCTGAGTACCTCGGCGAACTCTACCTAGACAGGGATCATAAAAAGAACGAGCAAAACGGCGTTGCGTGTATGTTTTCCCTCGGTTCTCGAACGAACGCGAATAGATACATTCACCAGTTTACCGAAATTTTTACAGAAAGCGGAAGAAAATCGGTTAGGATAAGTTACAGGCTAAGTCCGGGGTATAAGGAGAGAGTGGCGCAAGCGCAGGCACAAGTGCAGTTGCAATGTCAAAATTCCATTCAAAGTACAAATTTACCGCAACAACATTTGCAACAATTAACAGCGGCGGCGGCTGTAATGAATGGAACCGTCGTTAATTCCCAAAATCAAGATACTTCTAATGTTACGATATTGGTTAGTTAATTTTATATTCAAAAATGAAAATGTTCTTATATTTAATATTTTTTCAGAAAAGTCATTTACAAGGATCCACGAAACCTTCAACTCAGGAACTAGCTATAAGTGCTTTGGCTACCAAGCTGATGAATTCCGCGCAACAATTCCAAGCAGGTACTTTGAATTTATATTATGGAGGGAGAGGCTAGATGTCTGTTTTTTTTAAGTTTTCTATTTCTTATTTTCCGATATTTTTATACATAGTTACACTTTGATCAACCGGGTTTGGGCCTGGGTTTTCTTGTTTTTTTTTTGGTTTTCTATTTCTTATTTTCTGATATTCACATATTTAATTCAATATTGTTATGTTATTACTAAATAATATGCTAACAATATTATTACCACTCCATAAAATTATTACAATTATTCACAATTTGGAATATTTAACAAATCAAGTACCAAAATCAACTCTATGAAAGCTCCTCGTATTTCTAACCTTAAATCAAAACAGCAACACAAGATGAGTATTCATTTTATTTCAACCAATCGGATTGCGTGGGATCCGAAAGGCGTTTTTATTGGCTTAAATATGTCACGTAATTTTATCAAGAATATGATCTACTGTGAATGGGCCTTAAGAATTTGACATTGCAGTCTTAAACTTCAAAATATTATTGACAGTGTTGCCAATAATATGTTATTTTTATGACAAGAATGACAGTAAATGTCAATGGTTTAAACACAGAATACACCATCCCAAGAAGAAACGAAGCTTGTGCTATTTTACAATTCATTTTCTGAGTGCGCATGTCTGACAGTTGCCATTTTAAGTCCATTATCTGTCAATGACCTATGATTTTTGAGAATTTTAAGCACGTTTCACACCTGTGACATTATAATACTTTCTTTTTCAAATAGCCACAAAGAAAATTGAACGCATGTAAAATTGTCAGTTCTTCATTCCTGTAATTTTAATCCGGTAATGATATTTGAGATCCTTCGGTTTCACTTTTTTGCGTGTCGTTAACATTTAATTTACATTTTTTGAACATTTTTTTTTAATGTGACTTGATCCGTTATCTGTCAACGTCAGTTTGAAGGTCACGAAATTTTGTCCCCAAAACATCAAAGGATTTACGCCGGCTTTCGCTTCTTGTTTGGCTGGTGTATTCTGTGGTTTAAATATCCCAAAATAATAGAGTTCAGTCTAAAGTCAGTATGGCCAACAAAAAGTGTTTTTTTCTGACAAAAATGACAGTTGTGGTCCACAATTCAAAACATAAGACTTTTGCATGTTTTTTATCATTGCGAACATCTATATTGCTTTATTAAAATAATGAATACACCCCCGAAGCGTATATCTTGATATTTAAAATGACTTTATAGCTGAATACTCAACATATCGGTGGCCAATAATTCTAGGAACTCTTGGCATGTCACCATTTCATTTCTGTTATCTGTCACTAGTTATGTCAAATGTCAGTGAAAAAAGTAATTAGAAGAATAGAGATACAACTTACTAGAAATGCTACAAAAATCTAATAGAAAATGGACATACACAATTAAACGAATATCAACAAAAATAAATATAACTGACATTTGACATAACTAGTGACAGAATAATGGAATGGTGACTTGCCAAAAGTTCCTAGAATTATTGGCCACCGATATGTTGAGTATTCAGCTAAAAAGTCATTTTAAATTTCAATATATACGCTTCGGGGGTGTATTCAAAATGTTAATAAAGCAATATAGATGTTCGTAGTGATAAAAAACATGCAAAAATCTTATATTTTGATTGGTAGACCTTAACTGTCATTCTTGTCAGAAAAAAACACTTTTTGTTGGACACTGACCTTAGACTGAACTTCTCTATCAACAGAAACAATAGTTTTATTTTATTAATTCCCGCTGTTCATCCCTTTTGAATGTCCTTCTCAGTTTAATAGTGTCTACGTGTTTTACAGAAACGGCAAAAAAAGAACAGCAACAACAACCCCAGCAACTGTCATCCCAACATCAGCTACAAGACCCGCCACATCAGCAGCAACAACAACAACAATCCAGATTATCCGGCAACACCGCCATATTAAATTTATTAAACAGTTCGCCGGCATCGAATATAAATTCTGACGCGGTAGTGAACGCTATAAACAATCCCCAAATATTACCTCAACTCCAAGCAGTCAATCAAAAAATAGTGTCTCGTAAAATGACGCTTCCGAGCGTAGCGAACGCAAGAGTTTTAAGTCACAATAGTTTGATAACGTTGAACAATCCTCGTTTGAATTTACAAGAATTGGGACAACAGACAATAAGATTAACGTCGGTAAATAGTAACAATCTATCGAATTTAACTACTGTGCCAATAAAACAGCAAGTGGGTAACCAAAGACTTTTAGGAAATAGTTCGGGTGATAATAAATCGGCTCTGTCGGCGTTGTTGGTAGGCACACCGGCGGCTGATCGACCGGACATTATAGGCCCCAATACAAATTCGTTACTTCTAGAAAAGTTAGGACCTAATAGTGCGCAACAAACGCACTACATTCAAAGTTCAAAGCCGAATCAACAATTTATGGTTCAGCCTTCCAAAGGAAATACTGTACTTAATTCAATATCTAGTCCTCCGCCCCAAACCAGTGGTACTATAAACGTGCAAGGTTTAAATTTAGCGCAGTTACACGGCATACCTGGTATACAAGTACAATTGCCTGGATTTTCCCAACCGATTTCACTTTCGCTTAACGTTTCTTCCGCGGGAAATATTCAAGCGCATCCGACGAGTTTAATAGTTTCACTTCCCGTCACTACAACTACCCAAACGGTGACGAATTCGGTGACGCAGGCAGCTGTCAGTAGCAATGTGGGCGGGGTTAATAGTGTCGGTTTAGCTCCTCAGACTGTAATGTTGACCAATACTAGCAATTCTAATTTAGGTAAGTACGGAAACTTGATTATAAAGAGAACAGATACGAATCCCGGTGAAACATGAAAAGTTTTTTCAGCTCCGTCTTCAATGACCTTGGACCTTCAACTCGATATGGCCGCGATGTTGCCAGTTTAAAATATTTTCTGAATTTCTTACTAAATTGCAGTGTTGACTCGGGGACAATAACAATGGGCCTTTTCAGTAGATGCTTGAATCTCAAAACAAATATTTCAAAGTTTACTGATAATTTTTCGCTCTGTGCAGCTTTGTTTCGAATATAAATGTCACAAAGCTGAATAAAAAGTTGAACAAATAATAGGGTAATTCGAACACGCGTTTGACTTTGGGGCAAGTGACGTCATAAGGTCTGGAGTTATGTTGGCAGTATTCGTCAGACTGGCTGGCCAATTGCTGCTACGGCTACGGCCGAGGACAAAACATCCAAGGAAGAAGCAAAAATGTTCCTCGTTCTGGTCAACTTCTTTTGAGCTTTTGCTTTTTCGAACCACGATATTCGTCTGTTTTCATCTCGAGGAACGTAAATGAATATTTTGCTTGGGCAATTTATATTGTTATTTTAACAAAAACAAATAATCCGAAATGAGAGAGAATATCAATTTCGAGGTTACATGAGATGTCAAAATCAAAAACCAGGTAAGCAAACTTTACAAATCCTATGGAAATAACGGTCTGTCGTTTTCAAGGTCGGAAGCTCTTTGACGTCACGAAGGAGGGAGGAGTGACGTCACGTTCAAACCGCGCGGTTGCTTTCCGCAACTTTGATAATTTTCTTAGGATAGAAATCAAGCTCAAAAAAATAAGACATTTTTTAATAAAATACTTCAATTTAAACCAATAAAAAAATTACTGAAAAGGCCCATTTCTAGTGCCGGATCTAGTTTTTTTGGCAGTTTTTACTAAATCTTTAAAACTGCGCCATGAATTAAAACAATAATCATAACCGAATATATATTTATGTATTTATTTAATACCTATATATGTACATTATATACATTCTCATGATTTGTTATAAATAGCCATTACTCTGGGAGATTAATTAATAAATATATCTTCAGATAATACAAATAATTACAAAAATCGACCAAATTTTAAAGTACAAATAATTCTTAATTTATTTATTATCAAAGGGAATACAATACACACCTGTGCAAGGAAAAATTTTGATAATAATTTGTAGCACTAAAGTTAATATCAAAAACTTTAAAATTTCTTATATCATATAGGCCGGGATATTAAATCATATACGCTCATCCCTTGGAAATCGAAAGAACTTTATTTTTCTTTCCGAATAATAGTATATTATTAAACGAGCAATTTATGATAGCCATAATTCACGATAGGTGACGTTTGCGTCACGAGCCGCAGGCGAGGGGCGCAAGTCAACCAAGTGAATTATGGCCATAAATTGCGAGTAGAATACTATACTTTGT
>CAJUYH010006321.1:10364-20451 GCA_910591685.1 Galerucella tenella | reverse complement strand
ACTCAAATTTGCTGTATCCCACGTATTTTTTAATATTTTTTTAATAATTATTTTAATGTGTGGATAAAAAAAATTCCTAAAAAATTGCTTTTTTTCGACGTTCCAACTAGGTCTAACTCCATAATATTCATTTCCAATTTTTTAAAAATATTTAATAATGATATTCTTTCTGTTTATTTTTCTGGTTAATGTCAGTTCAATTGAAGGATGAAGTGAAATTTTCATACGAGAGTTATTACTTATTGCTGCATATATATACAACTTCCTTAACGCATTCCGTAGGCAGCTGACCGCGGCAAATCGTGTCTGGCGCGATGCTCTTGAATCTGAAATTTTTCGCGCCGCCGACCATTATTAATATACGGATTGGTTATTTGTGTTGTAATTCCAACAAAACCATCGTCTACAAAAAAAATTTTTTTTTTTAGAAATTTACCAAGTAAAATAATTTTTTTTTGTTGTTAATGGAAATCATCATGAATTTAATTAACTCGTCTCCAAACCACAATTATTAAATCATCAGCTGTTATTTTGTATATGTGTGTGTGTATATATTGCACTACGCTTGTATAAGAGGATAATATATTAGATAGGGTAATAAAAACATTATATACAATTATTTTTGTAAAATTTATATTTTAATGGGCATTGCAGAGTAAATTTAAATATACATAAAATATTTTTGCACATCAATCACTATTGTAGATTAAATTCGCAACTTTGTTTTCAAAATTAGTTTTCATATGTAATATCATTTCATTATGTGATTATTTATACATATGTGTATGTGTGTATATGTAGTTGCATGTACATTTATATAACGTACGTACTTATCATGTTAACTGGCCTCGTGAGTTTATTCAGCGGTCATTTCTTGATAATACGTGCAATTATGGTTAATGAAAATATATTGTTAACGGCAAAAACAAATAATTAATGTTTTGTAAAAATTATATCTTCGTTGCTGTGTTAAGAGGTCGTGCAGTGATGTACAAAATATTTGAAAAATTTTCTCTAATAACTATTTTTATATACAATGAAAAAATGTTTTACATTTATATTCATTCCTAATAACTCTACAATGAATTTGAATATAAAGTACTTGACGTTTAGGAATAATGTTTTATTGCCAATCTAAACAGAATGAAAAAAAAATAAGTAAAAAACGTTGAAATGCAGATTAACTTTCCCCTTATGATGGCGTCTAAAGAGAATGAAAAAAAAAAGCGAAGTAAGAAAATAAAATGATAAAACTGTGAGATGAAAAAAAAAGACAAAAATAATGATAGTTGACATCATCATTATTCAATACCATAATAGTATACTTACTTGTGATTTTTGTGGTCTAATATGGAAAATTCGCGAGTTAGTAAATTTATCTTCTCTTCTTTATATGCCTTTCTCTCTATATAACTTGGCTGATAGAAAATTTTCTCACATCGTGTGATTTATGCGCATTATGCTAAGATGCATATGGTCACGTGAAAGCGTCTACAAATGTTCATAAATGTGTGTAATAGTACTAGGCATATGATATATACATGTCCATCCACAATTTAGCAATATTTCATCGAAACAATACTTCACTTTCCATAATTTTATCATTTATTATTATTACTATATTCTTTTTTTTTTTTCCAACGAATAAAATTTTGTCAGAGTATTCTGTGAAAAAAATTTAATCTATGGGATAAATAATATAAAAAGGTGGTGCATATATTAAATAAATAGAATAAGTCTGCAATATTTTTTTCAAGTTTTAGGTGTATTATATATTTATTTTACGCATATGCTTCTAACATTTCATTCATGTTTCTTGTTTAATTTTTTTCTTTTATACATCTCGGAATATATATTAATGGGCAAGAGTCAATGAATTAAAATATAAAATAATCCAGATTTGCGCTCAATGGATGCATTCACACACATATATATATTTATTAATTTTGATGTAAAGAAGTTTGGCAACACCAAATTGGATTTACCGTGTCAAATCGTAATCGGTTTCGTCTCAATCTCCCAGTCATTCCCCCTTTCAAAATAGACATTCATATTTTCATTCTGATATCATTTATGTAAACACAATTTGTTTTCTGTTATTTTTTTTGTTTTAGCTTTTTTTTTATGCTTAGTGTACAAATGGATTATATTTAAACAGTTTATATTACATTACCATTTAATATTTTATAATTAATCCATCGGCGCTATATTTAATAGATATCGCAAATTTTTTTTTAGCCGTTCACTTTTTTTTTTGATTTTATGTAGCTTATATATTATACACCACACATAAAACTGCACGCGTCGTTGCTTGTTTACCTACATTCTCCGCAAAATATGTATGAATTTCCATATGTATATTTTGTCTATCTCAAGTGTTTGTTTACATAAATGTTTATGTTTCACTAATTTTTTTTGCATCTTATATTTTTGTATTTTAATATTTCCTTTCTGCATATTTTATTCGATCTAGATATCATTTTTACTTCTCACTATATGATAATAGTGCAATTTAAATATTGAAGAATGAAAAAAAAAAGGAATTATTTATCTATTGATTAAATTTTTATCTCAAACCCATCAAACATTCAATAATCATTTTCTTTTTGTTTTATTTCATTCTTTGTCACGACAACAAACATGTAAATAATATATCATTCGATTTTTTCTTTTATTTATAATACAGAAGTGTGTTACAATTTCACATAAATAAATATATGTAAAGTAGAATAACGAGAGTATGACGCCGCCAAGTATTTCTCTGTGTGCGAGAAATACTCTCGTATATGTTGCGTGCAACACATTTTTTTTTAAATCTCTTTCTCACTCTCTCGATCTCCGTTCCTCTCTAACTGGCGATTTTTTTTTGCTTCGACTCAACGCATTGCTTGCGTTGATTCAACTTATTTTTCTTTTCCACAACCACATTGACTTGATTACATTTTTCATTTTTTTTTCGTTTTTTTATTTATTACGGACGGAGCACGGCCCGCAAAGCGCACAGTATCAATAAAAAATAAGTACCTAACTATTTAAACTTAGTACGAGATTTGCCCCCCCCCCCCCCCCATCTTTTCTCTTTCTCTTCATCTCGTACATTTAATTTTTCCATATAGCGATACTATAAATAATATTATCTTTCAATAGGTACAGAGTTTTTCACTTAATTTACCGCAGACGATAGTCTTACATTTATTTATTTTTATCCCTTGTTCAGTTCATTTACTTTTCATTCTATTCTTTGCTCCAATCAATTTTTATTGTAATCTAGTAATTACCATGTATTATATTATAATTTATATCATTACGCAATAACATCTAATTGATAGTTTTCTTTTTTTCTTTTTTTTCCATATTCTTGTAGTTATAAAGATTAATCATGATGTATTTATTCACCAATATTTGTTTTATTATTCGTGATAATTATTAATATTTCACCCCAAAATTTTCTTCAAATTATTATTATAAAATTTGTCATATACGCTAAAAGTGATGGATATTAATTACAATATACATTATCTATGTGTATATATATATTTATTTGGGATACTACATATAATATATATCTCGAAAAAGTTAAACGAAAGATGATTTAAAAGTAACAGTAAATTTTTGAATGTGGATAAGGATAATAAGAGAGAAAGTTTATATATATAATTTATCTGCTGTTTATATTAAATTAAAATCGAAAGAGAGGGAGAGAAAGAGTGAGAGAGAGGAATACAGTGAAAGAATGAGACAGGGAGAGTGAGAGTAATGATTGATCGAACGATATAAATTTGCAGATGAAAAAAACAATTATATCTTTGTTTAAACACACGCGTGACCCGCCATTCGTTTTAAAATCAATTCAATAATCATAATGCTCACGAGAAGAGTACGTACGCGAGCAATTACATAGCATTTATAACTTACAAACTAAGTAACGGTCATGATTGTATTCCTGAGATCGACGAAGTTTTATTTTTTTGTTTTTCAATATATCTATTAATCACCCGTTTTAACGAATCCCGCCGATTTGTTTTTTTTTTTATAATCATTTAATCATTTCATCGTCATTTTGTTTAGACAGTCGGACATTCTCTCAAAATACTTTCAACATTTATTTAATTATTTATTTGTGTATTTATTTATTTTTTCATTGATGTCAGTGTATATATGGGAAGTAAATTTCTATACTTCCTTCAAAAGTTATGTATAGTTTTACATTTATTTTTTTTTTATTATATATTTATTAGTTATTTTTTTTTCACCTTTTTTTCACCTTTTTTTCGCTCATCATTATTATTTTTTAATTATTTCACAAATATTACTTGACTAATACGTGGCGATTGTACGCACGCACGTTCATGTTTTATGTCTATATGTATCGGAGGGTGAGGATTCGCCGCTTTTTATTAATGGTTTTTTTTCCCTTTTTTTTTCTTTCTTTAATATCAAAAACGCACATTTTAATATATTTATAGTAAATATTCTTTTTATTTCACTTGTGTTTGAGTGTATTCTGTATGCGTACAATTTAAATTTAATTAATATATACAAAAATAATAATCATTAAAGATCAATAATGGCTATTTGTGTTTATAACAGTAACAAACATCCTTCAATTTTTGAATGCTTAATTAATAATTTGAAATAAAAATGACATAATTAAATTCACAACGTTGAAGATTTAATCAAACAAGTCGTATATATATATTAATTACTGCCTAATAACTTTAGATCAACAGCAAATTTATGATCGTGGAACTTTTATCACTCACTCTATTGCAACTTCAGTTAACACAATAATAAAAATAAAATGAGAAGAAATACAAAATAAAATACACAATGAAAAGTAAAAAAATCAAAAAATCATTGAACTCAGAAAATTTAAACGCATTGTTCACAATGACCCAATAATTGTGCAACAGTCAAAATGTTTGCATTAATTATTAACACTAAGCTAAAAAAGAAAAAAAACAATGTAAAGAAGAGAAAAAAAAAGAATAAATAGAACTAGACAGAAAAATATACTAAAATTGAACATTGATGAAATTAGCTTGGATTTTTTTTCTTCTTCAAGACTTTAGAGAGAGAAAAACATGATAAAATTTTAATATCTCAATACACATTCATACATGAATATATATTTTCATTGAAATATATATTTATATAAGAGGTGCGCGCATTTTGTCAACATAACTGACTGGTCTTTAATAATATTAAGGGAACATTTATAATATATAAGTACAGGATGATTAGTCGCCATAACTGTTGAATCACGGGTTTGCTCTTTAGAATTAGCGATGTGTTACGCCAGAAATACCAGTTTCATTATTTATGCATCCATGACGTCGTGTTGTTGAATATATTTATTTATTTCTTTTTTTTTTATATTTAATTTTGTTTTTTTTTCTCGTTCCGTCTTCATTCATTTAGATTTTTTTGTCGCGCGATGACTGAAAGGAAGAGCGAGTTGAAAAAAATATGGCGATGAGAAAAAGTGTCAGTGAGAGAGAAATAGAGGGGCCAGTATTGTGGATTGAAAAATTGTCTATGAATAAATTTGTAAAAATATATTAGTACATGGGCATCCGATTGTTTGTATATATGTATATATATGTGTGTGTGTTTGTGTATTAATATGTCGAAGTAAAAGAGCGAGTCAACTATAACGGGGTCACTCAGTCAACATCGAACCGAGTCGAGTAGAGATCGAAAGTCGCAAAGTCTTTATATTTTTTGTTGAACTCTGCGTATGATAAATTTAAGGTATAGCATCTGAAAGTATATCTATATACAATAATCAGTGATTGATAATGCGCGGGCCATATTTTTTCTTGTAATGAATATACATGTATCGCTCCAACTAAATTATATATACATATACATACATAAATTTTTTATGATTGCGTGCACGTATTGAAGTTAGATTAGTTTGAGTAGGTGTATTTCAAAGTTGTGTGTATGTATAGACTCTTTTTTTTTCACTCCAATCATGGTATTAAATAATTATCCGGTATCTTATAAAGAAAGTTATGCGAACGTTGTTATATGAGAGATTATGGGATCTTATAATACAGCGAACAACTGTGAACAAAATAAAAGAATTAATAACTGCACCCAGAGACTCTCGCTATCAGTGATATATTATTGAAATAATCGTGGTGTTGATATTTCTCGTTTCCACTTTCTCACTCTCTCTCTCTCTCTCTCACACTCTTTTAATCTCTCTAGCTATCTCCATTTTTTTTTCAATCCTAACGTTCTCTTTTATTCCCCACAGTTTGATATTTGGGTCATTTATTGGGTTCCAACCATAGGTGAATATATTTTTCAATTATTTAAATTATCACGTTTCTTACCATATGCTCTATATTTATTCATATACCTATGAATTTATATGTTATTATGTATGTATATTTTGTGTATATGTGTGTGTGTGTATAGTGTTGTTTGAATAATTGATAAAAGGTTACTGACGGAAGCGTGTGACAATAGGCGAGGTTCACTATACTCAATTTTTGCGCTTATCTTCTTATTTTTTTTTGTCTTTAAATAAATTTAAATAACGTGAATTTGATTTTATGTGTTTGCTGAATTAATATTATCAATAATCTTTCATAACTTGCAACTACAATAATTATTTGAGGATAATCGAGCTTGGCATTAAACATACGAGAATTTTTATTGTTAATTTTCCATTTAGAATATATTTTTCTTTTGATTCGTAAAAGTAACAATTAGATAAAATGAAATAATATTCTTTTTTTTTGTTTTATAAATACGTTCGCTTTATGATGCATAAGAATTAAGCTCTTTTCATTGCCCATAAACGGATACAATTTGTCATACATAATTTTCACAACCTTATGGGTATATGTATATTGTTGTTTCAATTTTTCATTAATTACATTTTTATATAACGTAAAGTAGGTACCTAAATGAAATGTGATCACAGCCACACACTAATTAATATATGTAAAGTAATATATATACATATATATATGTATATATATATGTATATATAATGTGTCATATAATAATAATATGTTCATCCATTGTTTTTGTATAGAGCAACTGTTTGTTCCTCGCCCACAAATCTCCAATTCCAGTCTAGTCCGTTGGCATTTACATACAAAAACATTTTAATGTGTTTTTGTTTCTTTTTATTTATATCAATTTAATTTTAATTTAATGCAACTGTTCAACAATCATTTTCATATGAACTTTCTCTAAATAATTATTCAAAATGTGAAATAGTATTTTAAAATAAGAGAAAATAATAAGAAACAGAACTAAAAACAATCTGATGCTGACGCACAGTGAATTTTTGTAGTTTTTATTTTTTGTTCATTTTCTTTTTTATTTTTTTGAAATGATTCATAATTGCATCCATTCTCCTCAGTTCTAACAGCGATTTCTTTAACATTGGCAACCGGTATATATATGTATATATATGTATTCATGTTGTCCCGAAAAATGTTTCACGGTGCACACATATTTTCATTCTCATTCAACTTTTAATCCAGAAAAATTTCATAAAAACTCTTTCAATTAATCTAAGACGTAATTTTTTTTTCTTTTTCCATATTTCGTTTCATTTCATTCCTCACTTTTAATCGCAACGTCACTTTAATTTAGTCACGATTCAAATTATTAGGCACAGCACTTTTTCCTCCATCTATTTTTCCTCTTCCTCCTCCATTCTTTATTGTTGCGATTCCTCTGGTGGACAACATTTCCATAGATAAATTTCACTAGGTGCATAAAGACACACAATTTTGTCGTATGGCGTTCTTGTATGTGTACGTGTCCCCATTTGTGTTTGGAATTTTATTTTTATGCAGGTGGTAAAATAACATCCTCAAGCACATAAAAAAATTCTAAAGGAAAGATAAAAAATCTCGAACCATTGAAGAGAGAAAAAATAAATGAACCAAAACAAAATTCATTGGCGTCAACTGCGCATGGGTATTGTATGAATGTCATTGTCCCTCGAGCAACTATCGTTGTATTCTTCATTGTAATATATATCATCATCATCATCGCACACTACGACATTGTATTTATCCATCTTGTCATAAAAATGATAATGATGATGATAATGATAGTGATGATGACTTTGTGTATTGTCATTGCCTGCTCCAGATTGATCAATCTCAATGACCTGTTTCCATTTTGGCGAAGCATTGTTTGTTGTTGTTGTTGTCGTTGTTATTGGTGTTGTGGTGGTCGGTGCTGCTTGTGTTGCTGTTGATGATGATGTATAATTAGCATTGGTTTTGTTATTTATCAAGATGGATTGAGAATGACCACATCACGATGAGCATGCCATCCACGATGTACATGTGCACGTATAACACGCTGTTGATATTACAGGTGCATAATAAAATCCTGGATTGGTGGTAAAACCATTGGCATAGAGATACGTTGCTGGTGGACCAGTTGGGGCTTGTTGACTATTTAATCGTTGCTGCTCTTGGCACAACACCTGAAATGCTAAATTTTCAATTAACGCCAATGTTTGCCGTCTCTCATGGCCCATTAAACAAACAGTTGACTCCTCAACGACACTGTGCAACAGCATCAGGTATTGATACTTGAGCGATTCCTCTTCAAATCCAACAAAATGATTCCACAGATAATTTTCAAGTTTAGCTTGCTGTTGATTTATATCAGAGAAGTCTATGAAAAATCTTGAGCACATATAACGCTCCAATGTTTTAATATAATCTGGTTGTGCTGGTTCATATGATTTAACCAATAAATTGCAATATTTCAATAAACCACCGCCACGTATTTCCTCTGGATGCCTCGTTGATATTAATTTTTTATGTAAATGATATAATGCCTCTTGAAAATCGCCGTAAACCGATTCTCCAACAACTGTTGGATAAAAATTTTCACCAATTGGCAATTTACTGCATTCATAAAATAATAATAATGAATCCAATACAATTTGAAATGAATCAACGGAAAATTCAAATTGTCGTTTCATTGAATCAACAAATTTCAATTCAACATTTCTATGTCCACGTGAATTTCCCAATGATATCAATGACCATCTATCGCCATCATTAACTTTCACCATTTTACTAACATATGCCTCTTTAAGACAGCACGTTGTAATGCGTTTACGACTGACACCTTCTGGCAACAGATCAAATAATGATCCCAATACAGCGGCTTTAACTCTATCAAAATGTCGTGCACTCGTTAATTCCACGGCAAATATTAAATCCAAATCATTGTAAGGTTGTGATTCAGTTGCCAACACATGTGACGCCGCACCACCATTCAATCTTATATCTCTAACTCGCATTCCAGCGCCACCACTGCTTGGATCTTCCTCCAATTTACTCCGCACCACAGTCACCAAATCCCTTAGACGCACCTCTAAGGTTGGAAAATTGCCTCTTCCATGAATACTCACAACTTCATTCATCACATCATTGAGTCGTCGCACCTGTTCAAAACTCAACACTGCCAATCGCTGTTGAGGATCATATGAACAATCCTGACTATCCTTATAGCACTTGCTGCTATTGTTTACACCACCTCCACCGCCGCCACCTCCATCAATGCCACTCTTTGCATTATTTGTATTATTTTTATTAATACTATTGATATTATTATTATTATTGTTGTTGGTATTATTGTTGTTGGTGCTATTGTTGTTGGTGCTATTGTTGTTGTTATTGTTGTTGTTCTTAGTTATGGTATTATTGTTGTGATTGCTCTTGGTGTTGTTCACTTGACAGAGGGACTCCATCATAGCCACCCGTCGTTGGCGTTCCTCGCCGATTTCCAGAGAGCCACACTAAAAACAAATAAATAAAAAAAAAACGTAAAATTATTTCATTTCATTTTATTAATGGAAATAGTATAAAATTGTTTTCGCTATTACAACACATGATGCAATTTCATATTATTGGATATGTCAATATAACTTTCATTTGATGTGAATCGATGCAAAACAATCTGTACACTGTGACAAGTGACGAGAAAACAAAACCGAAAGACAAAAAGAAAAAGAAACACAACAATTTGGACAATATAATTTTTGAGAATTAATAATAAAGTGTATGCGCAATATATGTCA
>CAJUYH010006321.1:0-10264 GCA_910591685.1 Galerucella tenella | reverse complement strand
GAGTTATTTTAGATTGTGCACGAAGTTACTGAGAGTTTTATAACATCTGTCGTGACACTATGACAGCTGTTATAATCACTGAACATTCTTGGACATCTTGGATAAGAATAAAACGCAATGAAAAAATTATGTCATTGAATTTTCAGTTGATATTACGATAAATATACAATAAAATATATATATATATATATTTCATTTTTATCAATCATTAAATAATAGGCTTCACTCCTTCAATCATTGTCTCCCACTACGCAACATAAAAATAGCTCATCTATTCACTATATATATATTCACTAAGAAGTACAAATTAGTGGTTCAAACACATATACAAATTTTCGTAACACTACATCACTCTCAGTAACATTACAATTAAAAAAAAAACTGACAGTGCAAAATAACATACCCCTGGTCGATGTAAAACGTATTACTATCAACCACCAAACAATTAAAAAAAAATAAATAAATAAATAATCGCCTCAATCGACACAAGACACGCGAATAAATTATTCAAATAATTAAAATTGAACTCGTATGATATCAATGTATCTAAATCAATGTGATAGCAATAAAATATACATATGTGATATGTGTATATATGTATATATTTATCCGTGCAGCAACGACCCGAACAATACGAGAGCCAAAGCTGAACTGTGAGTGAAAGGCACACACGATGAAGCTCTCGACTACCTAACTGTGTACCGCGCAGTGTAGTGATGGCAAACGAGTCATGAAGGACGAGAGAGAGATGGTAAAATTGTAAACGTTGCGTTTGTAAGCGAGAGGGAGAAAGCATCGAGGGAGGAGGTGCCATGATGAAAAAAAAAAAGAAAAAAAAAAGGAAATAAATAAATGAAAAACGAAGGAGGAGAAACAAAAATGACGAGTGGAAGGGAGGAGGTCGTGCAAAGCTCTCTGCGCGTCGAGACCAACCGAGACCATTCCATCCCAGATCCATATACATAGACGTCGGCGGGGGCATTTGCGCGAACGCTCTAGTACTTTCTATGACGTCACAGGGACACGGTGAGAGGGAGTGCGCGTGGGCGCCAGCTGAATGAACCGGGCAGAACGA
This sequence comes from Galerucella tenella, assembly GCA_910591685.1. NCBI lineage: Eukaryota > Metazoa > Arthropoda > Insecta > Coleoptera > Chrysomelidae > Galerucella > Galerucella tenella. The sequence goes on along the minus strand of CAJUYH010006321.1, from coordinate 9,189 downwards.
CGTGTGTAACGATAGAATACACTGTTGATGGCGAGACAGGTAAAGGGGAAAAGAGGGTTAAACTATTGGTGAAAACTAGTGTTAGTGTGCGGGGGCGAACACTCTAGACTACCAAATGGAAAACGAGTGGGTGAACTTTTACGATGTGGTATAGATGTGATAACAATTGAGTAGGGGCGTTGAATTTCCAATTTCAAATACGATTTTGTTATATACACAATGCGTTGCTTGTCAAATGAGATAACTATATTGAATCAACTTGAAATATGTACACGAAGAAAATTTTACGATTGAAAATTGATGGGTTGTTGCGCTTGAATGTTGATGGAATACAAAAGAAATATTTGAATACGTAGAAATGAAGTAAAAAAAACCATGTAGAATAGTTGTTTTTTTTTTTTTTGTTAATTTTATGTTCGGAGTAATTTTTTGTAGAATAGGAAGAATTTTAATGTAATGTAGTAATTTTATTATTTAGTATGTAATATAAATAATTTCGATTTGAGTTACTCAAATTGCTTTCTGTATTTGTATATTGTCAATATTGAATTTGAAATCGAAAGAATCGGTATTTTTTCAAAAATTATTCTACACCCGATGAAGATATTGATAAATTAAGTTTTACAACTTTACAATTAAATTTTATTTTTAAACCGCAAATAAAATTCAATTTTTTTTTTATGATTGCAAATAGAATCGAAAACAGCCGCACATAATAAAATGAACACGAAAGAAAAGAAAAAAAAAGTACATATTTTTTGTTTTGTTTTTTGTATTTCTTTGTGTATTTAATCGTTTAGTACACACATATTACCTGTAATAACAAGTTTATTTTGAATCAAGATAATATTTTTCAATTTGATAATTTGCATTGAGCAACTCTCTCTGTTATTTCTTTTCTTTCATTCTACAAATAAATATTTATTCGCGTTTATATATGTTTTATATATTTTTTTCTGTTCTATCAATAAATCATACAGGAAAAAAGTTCTTTGCATACACGATACTTGTGTACGCGACGTTAATCGTAACGATTTAATTGTTATAATAACGTCAATTGCCAGTGAACATTATTACACTGTAGACATGAATTAGACAGATCACGTTTAAATGCCACGGAGATTCCAGTGAACAATTTTACATTCTTCAATGGACTTTCAACCCACCTTGTATGTACATACACATTCATTCTAAGTACTTACATACGTGTAGAATAAATTGAGATATTTAATACTGGATAAATTTTATTGATTAATCAATTGTGTTTTGCAGTATTTTACGATATATAAAATTTAGATACAAACAACAATTAATTATTCGATTATTGTTATGTCGTAGTGACTATTGTAAATAGTTTTTAAAGTTCATGAGTACAAGTTGAAAAGCACAATTATTTCCGCAGGTATAGTAATAAAGTCGTGCACTATTTTATCACATTAATGAATCGTGGAAATAATTGAAAAAACTAAATTAATGATATTTGCTACTCCAATGTCGCTTTATTATATATTAATCGTCATTTCTATTAGTCATCATGTAACCGTCAGTATTTCCGAAGATAATTCATCAATTTTTATTATTAACTAGTGAATTCTAGCTAAAAAACAGTAACTAATCGAATACTAATGGAAGAAATTTCGAATTATCATGTTATGTCACTGGAAAATGAGATTGAATGAATTCGGGTATTTCATCGGAAATGTAGTTAAAAAAAAATAATAATTTTTGCACGATATCATAAATATACCGTATTATCAATTAACCATATTGTTGTTTTTATTACTTCCTCATGTATTTGTAATGATAAAAATATGAACAGATCATATAATATTTGAGGAAAGCCTGGGCAATATGGTATAACGGTATTGTAAAGCGCCATGTTTAAACGAAACTACTCATAAAAAAAAATTAAAAAACAAAAAATAACATTTTTTTTATTTAAACCGCTGGAATATGAAACAAATTGGAAAATAAAGACATGATGGAAATTGCATTCTAAAACCAACAATTAAACAATTTAAACGAAAATATGAATTTTTATCAACGAAAATTTCAATACAAAATCAAAAGGATTTCTCCCAATACTAAACAGAATTAATCATTTCTTATTTTTTTTCTTCAGTTATGATTACATAGTTATCTATTGTGACGGTTGTCACAAGATGATATTTATGTATTCAAGGAAAATAATGATAAACACAAAACAGAGAATAAAAATAATAAGTAACGGCTGGGATTTGAACCCGTATCGTTTGGGGCGTCAGACGGTCAAACAGTCTGCCGCGAGAAATGTTTGAAATTGTAGGACTGGAAGTGGCCGCTAGGGGAGCGCCTTTTCTTGCACAGGGAAAGCGGGTGAAAAATAGATAATTAACAATGCGCGCTCTGGCAGAACAGTGACTAAGTTCTGTCCAGGGAACAGGATCATCTTTGTACACGGTGGATGTCGTCTCTGCCATACACTCGGGCCTGGTGAGGTTCTGTCAAGCAATATATTTATCCTGCGTATTATTAATGCAATATATTTAAACTGTGTTACTGTATCTTATGTATGTATAATATTCGGGAGGGAGTGAGCTATTACCCGAAGAGAATATCTAGTTCATAAACGATTGTTACAATTATATTAACTACCACGGGGTCGGATAATATTCGTTACCATTGGGGAATATTAAGAGCCGGATAAATAAAGCGGTGAAGTTGTCACACACCGAAAAAAATAGAAATTTGAGGTGTTCCGCTGTGAGGAACATAAAAGTCAAGTGTACCAGATGGTTGATATGATATTGAATAAATAAATGTTTTCATGAATTTATATACCCAAGAAATGGCATTGTATTTGAATGACACCTTCCATTGCATACAATATATAGTGATGCTATTGGTTATGTGACGAGAAATAGGGCACGTGTGTAAATGACTATATACACGTGTCATATATAATGTGACGTTCAGTGCTTTTAACTGTAAAAGAGATATAAAGGCAGTAGATAAATAATCCAAAACACGCCGTTATACTGCAAAATTTAAACAATTATTTCTGCTTTGACAGTCCCTCCACAATAGCATATATATATATATATGTGGATAGCATACGGCTAGTAGAGCAAAACAAGTCGCGTTAGCCTACATTCGCTATATAGAAGGGTATAAGTCAACAGGCAGTGAAAGAAAATATTTTTCCGATGTGAAATAATTCATTGCAATATAACAATGGAAACTTGCATATGTCTTTTTTTCTTCTTTATTTTTTCTTTGTAATGAAATAAATTTCATTTGCTACATAATATTAAGAATACTGTATATCAAAGTGAAAAGCTTTATTCAAATTCAGTGAAACAGTATAGCTATGTTGAATAAAGCGATATAATTGGTGATCTATTAATGTATTTCTTAATATTTAACAGATGTAACATCGTTTGGTAATAGTTAATGTGTAGAATTACGAATGAAATATAAGTGGCGTTTATTCAAAACTTTGACGCATGCTAATTATTCATCTTAGTGAATTAGAAACTTATTTAGTGTTGAATTTAATGGCCTGGAATATTTATAATTTCCCTTGTATTGAAAAGAAATATGGTGAATATATGAACTCATGATATCAGAAATAAAAATATAGCCGGTATATTGATTTATTAATTATCAAATAATTGTGTTCGAAAGTTTTGATAAGATATCCAACTATCACACACAATGGAGTAAACAATATTTGAACACAATTGTTATCAATTGATAAACCTCACTTAAATAATACGAACCGGATTTCGTTTATTTTTTATCATTTTCAGAATTGTCGGGAAATTCTAATGTCCTTGCAAATTTACTTTAAGGGGTTTCATACATCCAAAATTTTCAAAAAATGGATTTTTTTAACAGATTTTTGTTCTCTATAGTTTTAGGCTTATTTCTGTGGAAGTCAATTGTAACAATTCCCCATAGATCCAAAGTTATCGTAGAAAATGTGATTATCCGTCTTATTTCATATTTTGATTTAAACATTTTATAAAAATAACAAGTGTAAATGTACGACGTAAAACGTATACTTTCTTTTTAGACTGCTATCAATTACTAAGTTTTTCGAAATTTAAAATTCCGGCTCCACTCACTATAACTACACCATTATTTTACAAGAATTTTTTTAAAAGTCGCAGATCGATCAACCTTTACTGGAGATATGGTGCCGACCTTGGAGCAACTTTTTTCTCTTACTTCTGTGGATCACGTGATTTTTTACACAGTAATTTTTGTAAAAATAAAGTGGCATAAATCTTTTTATAATATTTAAATACCAATAAACAATGTCTACCATTTATTTTTATTAATTTCCATCGTGATCCCTACCAAAAAAAATGTTTCTTTTACCGCATTTTTGGCGTATGTAATCCCTTACAGCGAAATATAAAAATAATTTCAGAAAATTTTTTTTGTTAGTTGCAATTCATTTAATATATACATCATGAGTACACTCAAGAAATCAATTACAAAAAAGAAATAAAAGATCAATGAAGTTTTTACGCGGCCAAAGTTTACAATTTCTGTTTTACAATTTTAATATATTCCTCGCAATAATACGTTCATGTGCATACGTTATATATATATGTATGTATGTACTATGTAACATAACTTATAGTCCAAAGCATACCCAGTCGTAGCTGAGACGATTCTGAAACGAAAAGTCTTTTTCGGTTTTTCAATATATGTTGTTTTTGGCTTATTGTTTTTGACTTATTAATTAGTAAAGATAACCTATCAGTGTGCATGATTTTAGCGGGCAATAAAGAAGTGGAGATGTAGTTGAGCGTTCCGAATACCTTTCTGTGGTAAACATCGGACCCAACTCTCAAAGTACCGAGCGAGTCCACTTGCCTCAATTCTATTTGACATACGTAAAAAAGAACGAATTCAAATAAAAGAAGAAACAAAAACGACAACAAAAAATAAGAAGAAAAGCTATCGACGTCGTGCTTGCAGTTGCAGTTAAAGTGAGAAATTGTCGATAGTACAAAAACGATATATGGCGTAAATACAGACACACACACGTATATATATATATATATATATATATTGTGTACATGAGGTCAAGGTATATACATAGACGCCGAAGAATTTCTACATAGAAAATGCGAGTTTATTAACATGTAATTAGTCTTTTCATTCATCCCCTCATCTTGGCACTTCCGCATAGCATGACTGTATCAGAATTGAATGAAAATTGATAAATAAAAAAAAAAGATAAAATAAATATGACGGTGTATATGTCATATGCATGAGTAAAATATGCTGACGTCAATTGTGATACTGTGATATATGTAAACACTCCATATCAAAGGGGACGATGAATATCTCCAGCGGCGACACTGGCGCCATAGAATCCGTCGGTTGATTAATGTAATTCACATAATCTTCTGCTACACCCTCTATTTTTTCCTACCCCATGTTCCAATAAAATGAACTAAAATTGATTTATTATATTATTATTGAAATTTAATCAGGTTTTGCTTTTCGTCTCTACGTCCAATTATTCGCCACGAAATTTTAAACTAAATTTTACTATTTATTTTCATTCCTTATTCATTTATTCTTAACAAAAATGAATGATATGTAAGCAAAGTTATTATTGTAACAATCGACACAACAATAAAACCCATTTTGGTGTCTATTTTTTTGCTATTAGCTTACACCGTACTTTAATATTGTTAATTCAGAAAATTAATCCATAATGTATAGTAGTATAAACATTCCAATAAGTTTTCGAGTATACAAAATTATATCAACAAGTTAACTTGAACTTTTTTGTTCGTGTGTAGATGGCAGTAAACAACCATTCTTTATTAATAATTGAAGCTGTATCCTACGACGCTAACGATAATTAAATGTTCATGGGTGCGACGGGGGAAAAATGTGGTCAAATGAAAGGAGTAAAACTACATCATATTTAATGTGCAACATGAAAAAATAATTTGATCAAGTATTGGGACAATTATTTCTCTCAGAGTACTAGTGTTACGATATTAATATCATCAGTATATTGTATATGCGTCTTTGTTAACCGGGCAGAAAATAATAATAAATACATCAACGTTACTTATTTTCATTTTGTTCTATGCTATAGTTAAGCTCTATATGTAGCAGCGCATCATTATAAATGAATTAAAAACTAATTAAATTATCATTTTATTGCACCGATAACGTTCGAGTAGTAATAATAAAAATGAAAATAATTATTCTCATTGACCTTGTTTTAATACTTCTTTAATATTAACAGAGTTTTATAGTTGTTCAGAAGCACAAACTACAATGAAGCACATCAATAAATTTCATCAAGTCTTTTTTTTTTTCTAATAGAAATAAGGAAGTAAAAAAGTATAAATGCAATTTATTGGTCAATGAATTATCAAATCAAACTATTAAAAAAGTAAAAATAACAATATAAAGATACTAAAGATAGTAAACGTTCCATATTTCAAAGTCGCTGCACATATAAATGTACACTATCGATAAAATAATTGAAAAAAAAAAATATCAGAGCTTGTAATTATAAAAAAAATGGATCACTTTTAAATACATTTGAAATGTCAACATGTGTTAATTGCGTCACATACAATATATAGTACAACATTTGTTTTATTCTCACGGTATTGTAAACTGTACTGTGAGAATGACTATTTAATTGAACACTGGATATCATTCAGCAGTGAATATGTGCGATCCTCAATAAAATTTTCATAAAAGTGTAATATTGTAGATGGCATTAATACGTAAACACCTTTGGCAGTATCGCACTGCCGTTGGTTCAATGAATTCAACACAGCTATGATGTAATTTTGACGTAGAATATATATATATATATACCCATATTATATATATTTAATGCCATGTGTGCTGTACTCAACGTACTCTAACGCGTAATTTATACAACATCACTTTCCCTCTTCAGTTTACTAGCATTCTTCAAATATACGTGCGAGGTTCCGTGACAACTACAATATTTATCTGCTCGATGTGTGTGTGTGTGTGTGTGTGTGTAAAAATGTTTGAAATTCGTTTTGTTTGCTTTTATTTTTACTTTTCATCACGTAGTGATACGAAAGTATTGGATTCATCCAATTTTTATTTTAGTTCTCATTCGCTTCACGCGAGAGATATTAAATTGAAGATTAAGTACGTATTGAAAACAGCAAGTAAAGATAGTTACACAACGAACGAATATACATGTATATTTAGATCCCTGTGCCTTTGAAATAATCTGTTTAGCAATCGAATTATATTTTTATTTATGTAATGCCGTTAAATTAATGTTTTTTCAATGGTTTCAAAGTCATCGAATCCATTTATCATAAACGAAACCCTCTCTCGCGCTGTTTACTATTATTTTTAAAGTGAATTTTAAAGGTCAATTGTTGATAGCGGAGTAAAAAAATACTGACCAAGAAGAATTTTTATTTCATTACTCTTATTTTAATTAGCACAAGTATGATAAATTTTTATCGTCAATGTATGCATTATTGTTTTTCAAACTATTTTTCATTCAAATATTATAACTAGCAAATGAAGCACCCTCAATTTATTTATTATTTTAACAAATATACATGTATGTCCAACCAGAATTATATTGCTGTACAAATATATTTGTGAATATAACAATGGACAACCTTTCTAGGAATTGAAACGCAAATAAAATAATTAGGAAATTTTTAAACTTGTCGCTGAATAGAATGATATTGCAAAGAATAATATTTCGGTTAGTAAACGTGAATATATGACAAAAATAGATGGATATACTTTAATATTTCGAAAGAATATATTTTGCAATCGTCAAATTTATAAGTAATGTTTGCAATTGATATTAAACAAACTCTTATTATTTCATTTTTATTCAACAAAAGCAAATACTTTCAAAAGCAAAATTAATATTGTTTTATATGATTTTATTCTGTATTCTTTATATTATTCTTCATACATATTTTATTTTTAGATATCATTCTTCTTTATCACTTCCTGCGAATACTTATCTTTGTCTACTGATTAATTTTAAATCGACAATCATTCTAAATTCACTTCAGATGGATATTGTATGAGGCGATTGCAGATTATCGATGGAGGATTCCAATCATTATAAAACCAACAATCAGACATTTTAAATCGAAATATTAACTTTCATAAATCAAAATTTAAACGAAAAAAAACAAGAAACAAAAATAAGAAATAAGAATTGTTCGTAACATTAAACAAAATCATTGAATTTCATTCACTTTCTATCACGTAATATCATATAAATGAATAATCAAATTAATGACTCAATTAACTAACGTAATAGAAAATACCAGGCAAGTATTTATAACACTTTGCACTTAATTTGCAAAGTTATAGCAATGACTTTGATAGTACTGGAGCACTTTTTTTAGGCTTCAATAAATACATTAATTACAAATTTGTAGTTATATTTGTGGAAATTATAATTGCTTAGTAGATCTCCTGTGTCCCCATGTCCTTTATACCTATATATATATATACTTAGATTATACACGTTTGGACGTGACGCACGGACGCAAAACAAGTGTCTAATGAGTCGCTTCCAGCGATCACAAAATGTATATATATCTACTTGTGAGGGATGTTCCGCATATCCTGGACAACGTGCAAAACTCCAAAAAAAATATGTTTACACACACCAGACTCATACACACATACATACATATGTATATATATATATATATATATGTATACAGTTTTGTCACTGTATGTGAAGCAATTTTTCACAATTCATCACAATGTACTTTCAGATAATAAGTTTAACGGTAAAATACAAATTAATACCGCGATATTGTCTCACAATATGAATTAATATTATTGTTAGGATTATATCGTGAAGCAAATACAAAACACATGGATCTATTTGAATAAATATATAGCGTTACTTTTATTTTTATTCGCACAATTGCTCATCTAAGACCTGACCGACTGACTAACAGATATCTATATGAGTCTCCTGACATTGCCCATTTATATAAACACGAATTGTGTTTCTAGAATCTTCTAGTCTACTCGTATTATTTCTTTCTGTTTATGAGTGACATCTGTCCTCATTGAGTTCAATTATCCTCAACAATTATATCGAATTTCGAATGCGGTAAATAAAATAAGTAATATATATATATAATTTTAAATGCATCTGAAAAAATAATA
>CAJUYH010006320.1:0-20456 GCA_910591685.1 Galerucella tenella | reverse complement strand
CAATTACAAATTTCATGCTAAAAATATCAGGTTGTCCGCTAAAATTTTAGGTTTCTCGCCAAGATTTTTTATTTTACCTGTTAAGTACGTCACATGTTCAAACTGAGTGGTTAGCGATTGACTTTTTCCTGCACGGATGCACGTAGTACCACACTGTGGTATAGTGCTCGTTCCTTAGGTTGTCGGTAAGCCTCGTTTCCAAAGCGAACAGTCAACCGGATAGGGCGAGTGCGCTTAAGTGTTTTCCGTTTGTCGAATGGGTATGGAATGGGATGACAAGCTGGGGAAATAGTTGCCCAGTGTGGGCTATCAAAATATCGTAGAAGCCAAATCAGTTACATGTAAAATGGCTACTTTATTTTCATACTTTTGTTTTACGAGTTGGTTGTTTTTCCAAAAGACATAGGTAAGCTATGTCGCTCCTCATTTTTCTAAATATTGTCCTCCATTTCATTTAAGAGTTGGTTATTTTTTCAAAAGACATAGGTAAGCTATGTCGCTCCTCATTTTTCTAAATATTGTCCTCCCTCTCTTTTATGAGTTGGTTATTTTCTCAAAAGACATGTCCTTCCTCATTTTTCTAAATATTATCCTGCCTTTCTTTCTCAATCTGGTTCTTTTTTCAACAGACATTGGTAATGTACATTTTTTTCAGCGCTTCCTTTTCAGCACACTATCATTTTCTTACAGGCTTCATACTTTCGTCGAATTTTTAAAGAATTTTTTAATTTTGTTTGAATTTATGTTTCAGGAGTTTTTTTAGGGATAGATCTCTCAATTATAATTAAACTTATAAGCCTTATATTATTTGGTAAAGTTTCCTTATTTGCATGTTTATTCTCTCAACTGCATGAGTTTAGTATTTGCATGCTCAAGCTTGAGTGTAGTAGGGGTTGGTAAAGTAGTGGTGATATTGGTAATTTGTGTTTAATGTTTTTGGTCAAAATATTGTAATAAATGTTAGTACCTAGATGTTAATATTTTGTTGTTATTGTTTGAAATTTATTTGTACCTGTTTGTATATTTTTATTAAGTACTGCACTTTGCTAGTAAAGACAAACTTCTGGCAGGATGCTGCCGGTAGAAAACATCCTGTAAGCCGGTGGGGAATATTTTCTGTCAGTTGTAAACTTTTTGACCGATTGATTATATTTTCTACTGGCTGGGGTCATCTTCCAGCAACGGGGGACAAATTTCCATCTACAAGCACCATCCACATCCACAAGCAATGTCGTTTCTAATTTCTCTAAATATTGTCCTGTCTTTCTTTCACAATTTGGTTATTTTTTTTCAAAAGACATAGGTAAGCTATGTCATTCCTCATTTTTCTAAGTATTTTCCTCCCTTTCATTCGCGAGTTGGTTATTTTTTCAAAAGACATAGGTAAGCTATGGCATTCCTCATTTTTCTAAATATTATCCTGCATTTCTTTCACAAGTTGGTTCCTTTTTCAACAGACATTCATAGACTTTTCAATTTTACCTGTTAAGTACGTCACATGTTCAAACTGAGTGGTTTGCGATTGACTTTTTCCTGCACGGATGCACGTAGTACCACACTGTGGTATAGTGCTTGTTCCTTAGGTTGTCGGTAAGCCTCGTTTCCAAAGCGAGCAGTCAACCGGATAGGGCGAGTGCGCATAAGTGTTTTCCGTTTGTCGAATGGGTATGGAATGGGATGACAAGCTGGGGAAATAGTTGCCCAGTATGGGCTATCAAAATATCAAAGAAGCCAAATCAGTTACATGTAAAATGGCTACTTTATTTTCATACTTTTGTTTTACGAGTTGGTTGTTTTTCCAAAAGACATAGGTAAGCTATGTCGTTCCTCATTTTTCTAACTATTGTCCTCCATTTCTTTCAAGAGCTGGTTATTTTTTTAAAAAGCCATAGGTAAGCTATGTCGCTCCTCATTTTTCTAAATATTGTCCCCCATTTCTCTCAAGAGTTAGTTATTTTTTCAAAAGACATAGGTAAGCTATGTCGCTCCTGATTTTTCTAAATATTGTCCTCTATTTCTTCCAAGAGTTGGTTATTTTTCAAAAGACATAGGTAAGCTGTATCACTCCTTATTTTTCTAACTATTGTCCTCCCTCTCTTTTATGAGTTGGTTATTTTCTCAAAAGACATGTCCTTCCTCATTTTTCTAAATATTATCCTGCCTTTCTTTCTCAATCTGGTTCTTTTTTCAACAGACATTGGTAATGTACATTTTTTTCAGCGCTTCCTTTTCAGCACACTAACATTAGATTAGCTGTATTCTTTTTACCACGTTTACCTGAGATAAATTGAGTTACTCAGTTAGTCTCAGTAAATTAGGAAAAAGTCTATGTTCTTTCAATATGGCTCGAGTTGAGTACAAAGACGCAAAGACGCTAAAGTGTTCTCGGGAGAGCGATTTAGGGTCTTTGCGCCGAATCCGGATTGTCAAAGTCTGTCTGTGATGCTTGTGAGAACAGACCTGTTATAATTGTGATCTGTGACTGTCATGCATTCTGTTTAGATATAAATTTGCCTCAATTTATCTTACTTTATCCCAGCTCACTTTGTCTTCATTATTCTAACAAGTGAGACAGTCGACTGGTAAAAAGAATACAGCTATTTACTTACAGGCTTCATAGATTTCGTCGAATTTTTAAATAATTTTTTAATTTTGTTTGAATTTATGTTTCAGGAGTTTTTTTAGGGATAATTAATTATTAATTAATTATAATTAAACTTATAAGCCTTATATTATTTGGTAAAGTATCCTTATTTGCATGTTTATTCTCTCAACTGCATGAGTTTAGTATTTGCATGCTCAAGCTTGAGTGTAGTAGGGGTTGGTAAAGTAGTGGTGATATTGGTAATTTGTGTTTAATGTTTTTGGTCAAAATATTGTAATAAATGTTACTACCTAGATGTTAATATTTTGTTGTTATTCGACATACAAACATCCTGTAAGCCGGCGGGGAATATTTTCTGTCGGTCGTGGACTTTTTGACCGATTTATTATATTTTCTACTGGCTGGGGATATCTTCCAACCATGGAGTACAAGCATCCATCCACGAGGAGCAACTTCCAGCCTTAATTACTTATATTTGTTTATGCTTTGTCTTTGTATTCTCTGATACCTTCAGTATTACCATAGAATATATAATTGTACCTTTTTCAACAATTTCCATGGTCGCATATATCAAATAAAATTGAGTTGTTGTTGTATACATTTTGGCGGAGTAGAATTCATTGAGACCTCTGGCGGAAAAAATTGTAACTGGCGCAACGAGTAAAATAATTCGTTTTGCATTGCTTTTGTATTATATGCAAGTCAACGTAATTACCGTAAATTCATACTTTTTTTATTTAATTTTGTGTCAGTGACAAGTTTAAAACTGTGTTTTCCTAAAATTAAACAGTAAATTGAACGCTTGTTGTACTTTTCACAAATATCAACCATACCTACCTATTACTCCAAAAATAAAAATAGTAGGAGTCAAAATTTAGTTTAACAACACAAAATACTAAACCACAATCGGAGAAAAAGCAAAAGTTTACAAAACACACACTGAAAACAACTAAAACAGCAAAATAAAACCACTTAAATATCAAAGGGCTTATACGGCAGCTGATTTGTTTTACTCGTTGCTATGATGACATTGACATTTCAGAGCGCCATCTATCGAATTCTACTTTTCCCAATAGGTAAGGTATCAAGGTAGAGACACTATAATCTGTGGTAGAGACAAAATACTGATTGTTTTTTTGAGTTGGTTAATGGTTAACCGGTCGGTTCATAAACAATGACGTCAGACCCTCGGTTGGCTCCGACCCATTCGAATTCTTCGCGAACGGTTGGCTAAATGGCAGTCAATAAAAATTGGCGTACGCCATGGTGTAATAGAGAAGAAGGTGTGCTCCCACCGAAGACGAATTTTCGTCATGTTCTGCGAACCTTCCAAAACGCCGCCATATGGCCAATTATATGTTTAATGTTTTGAATGACTGTCATAACTATAACCTACACAACCAAATCTATATAACTTGTTGTAATCGTTTATTTTGGCAATAAATTGTGAACTCTGAACATTAAGTGATGTTTTTATTGTTAAATAAAGATTTTGTCTCTTTGAGTTATTTGTCAAGCGTTTGATTTCGCGCGCTATTTTCTAATTGGCTGATTATGGCGGCGTTTTGGAAGTTTTTTTTATTGATCGTGCGCGTACGTTCTCTATCTCTATTACACCATGGGCGTACCATAGACAAAATAAATTTATTATATTTCTCTATGGGGCGTACGCCACTTCAGAACTTTGTTTACAAGATTTTGGGGATGGGTAATAGAAAAGGAAAAAAAAGCTTATCGAAACTAAAACTCGACTATTTTATACATATATATTACATATGTATGCATATTTCATCCATTTGAAGGCTGTTTTTACATGCAACAAATACCTATGGCCAAAACTGACAAGTACATATTATACTCCAGCATATTAATCAATCAGTTGCATGTAAAAAGGCCGTAAACGAACGATTTTTAACAATAAGTACTTTCTTAAACTCTCGGAATGTAAAAATAATCACAAAAAAAATAACTACCACCCAATTAAAATATGTACGCATATATTTCAACTGCATTTGTCTTTGTTTTTTCGAAATATAGGTATCCTCTCCAACAAAGCGTATAAAATATTGCCCGGTATTCGTTGATGATCATTGATGAGATCTTCGATAGCAGCTGCAACCTGAAAAATAATGAAAATTTGAGGGTAAATACAATTTGATACGATCTGAAACTTACTTTGCACTGCAATTCTTCAGGAGTCAAGTTTTCATCGTAAGGAATAGGTTTTCCTAGATGAGTAACCATCTTAACGGGAAACCCCCCATAAATTGGAGCTAGTGGCCACTTGAATAAAGCGTATATTCGAAGGAACAGCCTCCTCCCTATACTGACAGTTCTAAATGCTTCCCTTAAATTTTCGGTGAACATTGGAATTATAGGCTTAAAAAAATGTGCTAAGTAAGGTAACAGTATCAAATTTTCAGTATAAACTTACAACTTTTGCTTCCAGAGCAACTTTAGCAAATCCAAGCCGCTTTTTCCACATTAAATTATAATGATGACTGAATTGAGCCTCGTATACACCACCAGGTGATATGGCCAATATATTTCCTTCCTTTAAAACACTAGAACATGTTTGTACAGTACCTGGTATTACTTTCATACAATCGGCTATTATGCTAAAACCTGAAATGGATAATTTAATAAATTTACTAGATCTGACAGAAATATTTTCATACGTTTATTAAATGTTTTATTAAAATGTTTTACCTGGTACCTTGAACAAAAAATGGTCAGCCACTGTATGTATTAATCTATTCTTGGTAAAAATGATTTTTACTAGAAAATAATAAATATCTATAGGTATGGCCCCGTGATAGTATATTATTAACGCTGGACCTGTTTCTGGTAAATTTTCCAACCCTTGCACTTCATACCCTGAAAAATGTTAGATAAATAGAAATATAATTTTTGTACAGATGAAAAGAAGAAGATTTACCATGCCAGATCCAACCATGGGCATCCCAAAGTGCTCCTACTGATTTTCTAGCTGCATCCCATCTATCGCCAGTACGTAAAGTTCTTTTTATGGTGCTCCAATGTAATTTGTAAATATAAAGTAAAAATGCACTCAGGTATAGTAAAAGTGCTATGACAGCTGGTAAGAGGAAGGTTATTATTAGTGGTGTCAGGACCCATGTTATCCACAAGGAGTAATCAATATCCACATAAGTAACTAACAAAATAAAAAGCATATAATTATGTAATTGTGTTTCACAATATTAACTTTTTTTAAAATATAAATAAATACGTACTCAATAGAAAACCTAATATTAAAAAACAATGTTGAAGCAGGTACATAATTAAAGCTGAAACTTGTTTTTCGAATAATAAAAAAAAACTACTGGATTCAACAAAACAGCAAAAAAATATGATTGCATTGCACTTTGATTAATTTTCACTAAAACATGTATGTTTTATTTAATGCAGGACCGTACTTTGAGATACTAAATAAAAAAATAAATTACATCTTATACAATAACTTTTTAACATTTGAAAGCATACATAAATAAATATTTTAAAATAAATTTTTTTACAAAAAAAGATCATTTTAAATACTAATTTTCGAATGAAAAATTGACCAATTTTAAAGGCAAGTAGGTAATTTTAGTCCTTGCAAGGTCATGCTAGCAGTTTTGTTTAGTATACTTAGTTATTGCATATAAATATCTGTTACAGCCCTGTTTCTTTGTAGTAAAAATGCAATGTCCTCCTTAATTAAATGATATTTGGTTAATGCATAAACTACTTAATGTGTTTCCAGCATAAAAAGCATCAAATTTCAACTGTAGTTTATTAAATATCATTAATAGACAAAACACTAGGTATTTGTCAGATAGAAAATTTCAAGTAAAAAAATCTATATATAAATTATCAACTGTATTGGGTACCTTTCAATTTAATCAATTGCATTTAGAGACATTCAAAAATATAGGTAGCTATTAGAGTGGGTGCACTAAAGACACTTTTGTATTTTGTTGGGGTATCTACCATTAACAAACAAATCTGTTAGATATATAAAAAAGAATGTAGAGTTTAGAGTTATCGCTACTACTGATTATATTGATATCAAAAAGGAAGTAAAATTAGATTTTATTGGACGATTTGTGATAAAATAATTTTACAATCTAGTTGGTTAACTTCTCAAGTTGAAATAAAATTTGTGGGGTTCAAATATTTGAATGGATAAAAAAGATAAAGTGGAAGTGAAGAATTATTTATAATAAAATAATAGATAAATATAACTTTCATGATTTTTAGCAATTTCTTTGGAACCGCTTTTATGGTGGTCATACTTTTTATAACCATGTCTATATTAAAAGAGCTTACCTATTGAATCTCGAATAAATTTACTACATTCCTGAAGATATTCCATTTATTAAAAAAATTTAAATAAGTACTTGGTCATAGGTACTACATCATATTAAAAATAAATTGGGTACTAATAATAAAACACTTGGCTATATAAACACACGTAGAAATTTGAATTTCATTATCATATTTTGAACTTTAAATGATCTAATCGTATAATCATTTAAAAGCTAGAAATAAAAATTTCTAATAAATTAAACTAGCTATTTTTTCTAAAATTTTACGTCATTTAATTTACAGTTTAAAGAAAGACGGAGTCATCGTAAAAAGTATCTGTTCGACAATGACAGAAAATCTTTCATGAAAGGGTCAAGGACAACGGTCTAAGGACACCACTGTCTAGTTCACATGGTTCACACTGTTGACAGTGTAATCTGTCAAATAGTAAATCGGTCGCACATCAGCATCACATCAGTCGATTTGGAAATTTCAAAGGAAACGATTATCACACCACCTTTGCGTACAACCATTGTCTAAAAAGAAACAACCACAGTCTCTTTCTCGAATAATATTCGATGTCGAGAAAAATCAATCATCGCAGTCTATTCTATTGAATTTTTTTCTCTCTCTTAAATAGTGCTGATTTTATCATTGAATCCCAAAAAGAAGAGCCTACACCATAGAGAAATATAATATAATAATATAATTTTGTCTATGGCCTACACCATTTGACAGTTATTTTTTGTAATTTCTGGTATGTGAAGTAGTGAAGTGATGCTTTTTGTAGTGGTTAGATAGCCGAAACCATCTTTTTGTGTATAAAAATATCAATAAATTGTATGATTTTTTGAACATTCCAATTTTGGTAAGTTATTATTGACGATATATAAAGCTGTACTGTTGAAACTTTGTAGATTTAGGTGTATGATCCACCTATAGCTTTATATTATTCCTTGTTATAATGCATGAATCGGCCGATTATTTTTCTTTGTACTTTGTCTGCTTTTAAATGTTTTAATATTGTAATAAGGCATGATGGCTATATGTGCTTTTAAACTTCAATTTCATCTTACTAATACCATACTTATTTCATGGTGCTACCATACTTTTTTGAGAAAACAGATAATATAATATGTTACATAAATGTAATCTAAACATCGAGTGCATAAATAAGGATACATTTTAAATATTTTTGAAAATATTATGATGTATATAGGTAATTAAAGTATGTAAGTATATTTGTATATAAATATATGTACTTATAATTTTTTTTTTTCTGTATAAAGATAAATATACTATAATTCAGTTTCATGTGTAGTGTAATCACATAAAATTCTTTAAAAAAGTTGTATTGTTAAAAGTAAAGTAATTACTGAAAGGTATCATATAATTATATTATTGATTTACTACTGTATTTATTTTAAATCATGCATGAATGTAGTTGTAATTTTTTCAAGCTAATACTTATAAAAATAGAGATGGATCTTGATATTATAGTTAAATGACTGATTGTTTAAATATCCATCTTATATAATTAATACCACTCAATTTGAAGGATATTAGTAGCTGTGATTAAACTTTCTATAAGAACAATTTTATAGTAACTGTTATAATATGTAAACATCATAGTACCTACCTGAAATAAGGAATGTTGATTAATTTATTTGGGTAATAAGCACATCTCTTTTACAAAAAGAAATGTGTCATTTTAATATGGCATACTGATATCTTTTTAATCAACATGTGTAAATTATATATACAGGATTGGTAAAATGTAACAAAAAGTCACGAATTTAAATAAATGTATGAATGCAATTGGCAGATTTTACTTTGTCTGACAAAGTGATATATTTTCATCTATTGGAAAAATTTTGTTTCAAAATTAATGCTGTGGAATCCTAACAAATTGTGTAACATTTATCCGATTCCATCCAGTCTATACAGTCTGCAGGTTGTATAAGATCAACTACCTTTCAACCACAACATGAACTGATGCAATTTGCATGTGCATCATTTATTAAAACACCATTAAAAACATTTCATTTATCATTTAAATTATAAACATTTTTTTAAAAATTTATAGAAATAACAAACCTTTACCTCAAATTAAAACTATTGACTCTCTTGGTTGTCTACCTGCCAATGATAAAATCTATCAAATCAGAGATGTTGTCTTTACATTACACTATGTATATGTGTGTGTGCAATCCTGCGTATTTGAATTTTCCATGATTTTATAATACTGAATAGGTTTAATTAATGACTATAATTGTCCTAGTTGGTTAGTGACATGGTGAATACTCGTCGAAAGGAATCAAATGGTTCACCATCAGGACCAACACACAGAACCAGGGTAGGTCACCAGATGAATCATATCTTTTATTGCTTCAATTTCTACACTGACATGATATTGATAGCTTATTTTATGTCGCTTTGACACAATCACCTGAACTTTAGGAATTTGAATCTAATGAAAAAGTAGTCTGTCAAATTGGTATAAAATAATTGCTTGCCTGTCAAATTTCTACACTCTTCACATCAAAAGTAGCCTTAATAAATAGTAGAGTAGTGAAGAGTATAATTTAAATATACAAAATAACTGAGAGAGGAGTAGATGTAGTATGTTCCTGATCATAGTTAGGTACCAATATTGTTTTGGAAGTGACATGGAACTAGCTTGTAGCTATACTGAACCTAACACATAAACAGGAAACTTATGCCCATACATACATAATAAAAATTTATGCACTGTGAATTGAGAACCTCCTCTTTTAGAAGTTGGTTGAAAATGGGAGGACTTTAGACTTGATGAGTCGCTTGTGTGGCTTCTGCCATGATGACATACATGGCACAACTTGCAATATTTTGTCCAGTTATAATCTAACAGCTTTACATGTATATTGTTTAGGTGGTGATACGATTTTTTTATTTAAATAATACTACATTAAAATAAAAATTACAGGGAAGTCTAAGATTAATTAAACAAGAACCAGAAGAAGAAAGTGGTTCATCCAGCGTTAATGAAAGCGATACAGATGAATCAGTGGATAAAGATTTGTCTTGTAACATTGAAGAAGATACGAAATCCACCTTACAATCTACAACAGCTCTACCACCTAGACAGTTGAGAAGTAAATTCAGTTATCCCCCAAGCAAATATAACCGTAAGTAAAACTTTTAAATGACAATTTTAAATTTTGTGAATTCCTTCTATATATTTTTAGAACGTTCATCAAGAAGCAGTCTCAAAAGAATATCGTTAGATGAAAGAAGAACTTTAACTGTTTACTCACGTAAAATGCACGATGATTCTGATGTATATGAACAAGATCGTGATACTGATGATGAACTCTATTCCGTGAGGTAAATATTTAAACGCTCGATTGTTTTTTTTTTGGTAAATTTTTATTTGTAGAGGACGTAGATCAAGACATCTTATTAGAATGAATCGAATTCAAAGACGAACAGCTCTATCACTCAGACCGATAAGTCAAAAGTGTTATGCAGATCCACATTCTCCTCTACATTTCAATTCAGATACTGAAAGTAAATATAGAGTGAATAGTTGTTTTTTATAAGTGGATAATTTTGAAAAATTTGTTTAGGTAGGGTTAGAAGAAGTACCAGAAAAAGAACATTAAATAACATGTCTTGGTTAGATGACAGTCAAATGCATAAAGTTGGCTATCCTAATTTAAATACTGGATATTCCGAAGAGGACAGTAGAGACGCCGCTGATACGCGCAATGAAATCGAAATTTCTAGTAGAATTACTAGACTCAGGCACAATGTTAAACCTCCAAAATACCTTTACGATTATGGTGTGGAAGATGCACCTAGAAGACGTCGAAGGACAATACAAAAAGACGAAATAAATCAAGATATTTTAGTATCTAGGAGAACATCAAATGACAAAGAAAATAAAAAAGAAGATGGTGTAGATGATAAGTTTAATGGTAGATTGAGAAGGTCCAAGAATTTAAGTTATGTAGAAGATAAAGATAGTTCTTCAGATACTCCAGAATCTGAAGAAAAGAAAATAGAACCGACAGAAGAACCAAAAGTCAATGGAAGTGCCGGTAGGAATTAATATTTTTTTAGATTTTTTTGACATATCTAACGATTTTTTTAAATTAGAATCCGAAAAGCCAAAAAACGATGCAAAAAAGAAATCGTCATCTTCAGAAAGTGAAGAAGTGGAAGAGGAAGGGAGAGAAAAACTTCCACTTACCAGACTTCGTACAACGAAAAATCGGACAAATTATCCAACTAGATCCGGTGGTCAATCGAATAGACCGCAGAAAGCGAGAGGGATAATTGGTGAGCGATTTTTTAAATTTATTTGATAATATTAACAACAATATTTTTCCAGATAGCAGTTCTGAATCAGAAGAAGAAGGAAGAAAGTATTCTCTGAGGGATCGAAGAGCCAAACCCGCACCAAAAACAAGTAAATAAAATTATACTTAAGTTTTTTTAACACATTCACTGCCAGCACCGCCCTAGGGGCGTTCGGTCGATTTCGATAAAAACGCCAAGACCGCCGGAGAGGCGTTCTTGTATAACTCTAATAGAAATAGAAATATTTATTCTCATCCATAAAAGGTCGTCATTACAATTCATATATATAAAAAAATAAAATAAACATTCAACACCAACAATTCACAGTTGAAAGTTTCAACATTTTAAATAATGCACATGCATATTTTCCAAAATTTATACTTAGGTGACATGTTTAACTTCTTCAAAATAGTCGTTAATATTGTATAGACACATATCCTTCAACATACTTTTTATTTTGGTTTTAAATATTTTTGTAGGCAAGTTTTGAATTTCTTCAGAGAGTGCATTAAAGAATCGAATACCTAGAGCCTGGTACTTGTTTATTCTTACTCTTGTTGGGACAATTTGATGTTTTCCCCTAGTATCATAATTATGTATGTTTGCATGACTTGTAAAGTGATTTCTATTATTTTTCACATAGTTTGAATTTTCATTTACAATTAAGGAGAACAAACTCATAATTTGAAGCTGTTTAAATATCTCTTTACAAGGTTCATGATATATTGCTTGTATAATGGAGCGTACAGCTGCTTTTCGTAAGACACCCTTTGTAGCAAGCCGTGACAGGCATTGCCCCACACTAGAATACCATACCGAGGTTTAGAATGAAAAAGTCCATAATTAGCAGTTGTTGCAGCTTCTGTGTTAACTATATTTGATATTCTACGTAGGGCATATACAGTTCTAGCTAGCCCACCACAAAGGTTATCTATATGGGGGCTCCATGAAAGTCGTGTGTCTAGATGTATTCCCAAGAAAGTAATATTTTTGATTGCATTGCTTGTGTGATTTAAGCTGAACACGCAAGTTTCAGTTTTACTTTCGTTGAGGTACAATTCATTGCTATCAAACCAAATTTTAGCTTTAGTTAGAATTTTGATGTGCTTTCAGTTATATCAGATATATTTTTGCAGTGATACTAAACGTTAGTATCATCTGCATACATAGTGGTTAGTAGATCATTATTTACAGTATTCATGTATTGGTGTATATTATTAATAGAAGGGGACCTAATATAGATCCTTGTGGGACACCTCTTTTTATTGTTAGTGCATAGAATGGCAGAGAGATTTATCCGGTTAGTGTGGATTGGTAAGCCTTGTGAGAAGTTTGTTTTGTTAAGGATCAGTGCAGAACTGGCCGGCCTGGTCTTGAAAAATCGTATTCGGTGACTAGTTAAGATGATTTTTATTACAATAATTATGTATATTTGTTTTTTATAATATTGATTCATTTTTTGTGTGTTTTGGAAGCCGTTCTGATGCCGGGATCACTGCAGCCTATTGGCTTATTGTACTCTACTCCCACATTTAGACCACCCATCCAGTTATCCCCGTACCTTCGAGTAGACGATATAGGTCTATTGGATGTGTGCCATATACTTCAGGTGGCACATTGGCTTCTCCGAAGATTGTTTGTCTCCTTGAGTCCAGTGCCTCACAGTCAGATAAGATATGGGTTACGGTCATGGTCACCATGCCACAAAGTCTGCAGCTGAAGTCCCCGTTATGTAACCCTATTTTATGCAGGTGATCTTTTACCGGGGCATGACCCGTTAGATAACCTGTAATAATTATTAGCTTATTCCTACTGATATTCAGTAGTTCTTCGGCCCGTTTTACACATTGTGTCACTTATGAAGGTTTTACTGTGCACATGCTTTGGAGTGTTCCTCCACTGAAGTCTATGTTGGCTTTGTACCCATTTTTGTATTTGCCCTCGGACTACCTCCTTTGTGGTCCCAAGAGCTGGTTCTGGTCCAACATATGCTGTTGCTGAACCTCTTCTCGCAAGTTCATCAGCTTGCTCATTTCCAGAAATACCGTTATGTCTTGGCACCCACACTAATTTTACTTTAATGTGGTCTGCTAGTTCATTTAGTTCTTTCTGGCATTCTTCTACCAGTCTTGATGTTAACTTGTGGCTGTTTAAA
Source organism: Galerucella tenella (assembly GCA_910591685.1). Lineage (NCBI taxonomy): Eukaryota > Metazoa > Arthropoda > Insecta > Coleoptera > Chrysomelidae > Galerucella > Galerucella tenella. Next base: position 7,044 of record CAJUYH010006320.1, on the reverse strand, counting down.
GCTGTAAGGGCTTCCTGGCTGTCAGTTAGTATGTTTATCCTATGAGTGTCAGTCCTATATTTGTTAATTCTGACACATTCTAGGATAGCATAAATCTCTGCCTGAAATACAGAGGTATGTTCTCCTAGTGAGAAGGAGCATCTTGTGTTTCTCATTTCACTCTACACCCCTGCTCCTGTCCCTTCCCCAATCTGTGACCCGTCTGTGTACCAGTTCTCTCCTCGGGGAAACTTCAGTTTGCTTGGGTCTTGCCAGTCCTTTCTGTGAGGTAATTCTACCTCATATTTAGGACTGGGGAGAAGTTTAGTGGTCTGTTTTCATATCTAAAATGACTCCACTTAAGATGTCCTTAATGGATATGTGTCTTGATATAACTATTTTGTTGCTCAGTTTGCTTTGCTGCCTAAAAAGTCCCAACCTTGCTTCCCCCATTATCACAAGGTGTAATGGAGGAAGGCCCAATAAGGCTTCTAGTGTTGCTGTTGGTGTGCTTCTCATGCACCCTGCAATACTGAGACAAGCAAGTCTTTGCACCGTGCCTAGTCTCATCATTGCATTCTTTTGTGTCGTCTTTGTCCACCAGACCAAAGACGCATATGTTATTGTGGGTTTAACCATTACACTGTATATCCAGTGTATCATTCGTGGACTCAACCCCCATGTTTTCCCACAATTTCGTCTTGCCATCATTAATGTGGTTTCCGATCATGCTGCTACTTTTTCCATTTGTTTGGTCCATGTTAATCTCGAGTCAATAATCACCCGGAGATATTTAACATCCATAACCATTGGAATCTCCGTACCTTGAAGGAATAGTGGTCCCAATCCCACCAGGTCCCTTCTTTTGGTATAGGGTTCTATGTTTGACTTGGTGGGACTTATATTTAAACCTACCTCTTCCGTCCATTTTGTTACTATGTTCAGAGCCTGTTGCATGCGCTCTCTGACCGTAGTATTGAATCTGCCTTGTGATATGATGACCAGATCGTCCGCATATCCTAAGATAGTATGGTGTTCCTTTTTGAGTCTCCTTATCAGTCCGTCCGTTACAAGGTTCCATATTAGAGGAGACAGGACTCCTCCTTGAGGACACCCCCTTGAAACCCGGGCTGATAATGTTTCACCCATCAAGGTTCGGTTGGTCGTTCGGTCTCTCAGCATGCAGTCTATCCATCTGCAGCTTGTTTCGTCAGTTTGCTTTTGACGAATTGCCCTAGTGATTACTTTGTGAGAGGTGTTATCAAAGGCACCCTCTATGTCAAGGGAGGCTGCTAATAATTCTTCCTTATTTTCGAGAGCGTACTCTATTCCTTGTACTAGGTGATGGAGTGCTGTATCTGTGGATACTCCTGGTCTGTATGCATATTGATCCAGGTGGATCGGTCTTTCTACCAATGATCCTCCTCTAATGTGCATGTCTACCAGTTTTTCCAATGTCTTCAGTACAAATGACATCAGACTTATGGGTCTAGGGGACTTTGCTTTATTGTCACAACACCAGGTTTAGGAATAAAGACAACCCTAACATTTCTCCAGATCTTTGGTATGTACCCTAGTCCCATGCTTGCTCTAAGGATCGTACACAGTCTGCTGAGTATAATGCCGTTTGCCTTTTGCAGCATAATTGGATAAATCCCGTCCGGTCCCGGTGGTTTATATGGTTCAAATGAGTTTATTGTCCATTTTATTTTGCTTTGATTCACCACTTCTCTAGATACTTTCCAACTTTCCTCGTTTCTCCTAATATTGATTCTTACTAAACCATGTTTATTTTTCACTTTTTCAATGTATATACAACAAAAATAATTTCATAACCTAATAAACGAACAAAAATATGACGTTGACCGCCTCTAAGGCGTTGATTGGCACACAGTGATTGTAAATAGGTGGCACTCGGTGAATCGTCACCATGTGCCCCTGGCAGTGAATGTGCTAAACATTACGATATTTTTCAGTGCAACAATCCGTTTTAAAAACAAGAAACATGAGGACGCGGAATATTAGGACGAGACATTTCACGAGAAGACCTCCAGAATCTTCCAGCTCTAGTGATTCTACTACGGATATACGACAGTAATTATAATTATATCTTTTCATTTTTTCAGATTATTTTTATAATTTTTATTTTTTATTACATATTTTAGTCCGAAAACTACGCATCATTCCAAAAATGAAAAAATGAAATCCGGTGCTGGGGGAAGTACCAAAATAGTACCGATAAAACCGGAAACTTTGGATAATCGAATAAGATTCAACAGTATCGGTGGATTAGACTCCCATATACAGTGTTTGAAAGAAATGATCCTATTGCCCATGATGTATCCAGAAGTTTTCAGACAATTCTGCATCCAACCACCTAGAGGGGTATTATTTCACGGCCCGCCAGGTCAGCACTACAAATTTTCTTTATGTCTATCCATTTTTAATAATAGTTCAGTAAATGAAGGGACAAGCTCCTGAAAAGTCCCTGAAGATTTCACTTTGGTCTCAATTCGTAGGTCAAAGCAGGTGTTTTTAAACGAGAAAAAACTTAACGCGATTGAGTTTACGAAAGGGGGGAAAATGGCCCCCTCAACCCTGGAAAACGTGTTTCTAGCTAATATCTGGCTCAATATGCGAATTAGAGAATTTTTCTTCAGATAAAAAATGAAGATCGTCTTATTATCTACAGAAATCGTTCATAACATTTTTTTCGAAAATTCGATAGTTATCGAGATAATGAGATCTAAAAGTCTCCTCATTTCGGCTGCTGCTCTGCCAGTAGGAATTCTGCTGTCTATGCATTAACTTGTAAGCGGGTGGACGAATTGTTCCATAACTCGGCAAAAAATTGACATTTCCCGATGATTCAAAGTAGATCACAATGGGTAGACCCGTAGTTATCTTTCCATGTGACTTGCAGCTCGTTCGTACTTGACAATAATATTTCAAAAAGCGGTCAAAGTTTTTTTCCACAAGATTTTGAAACTATTTTATTTATTTGTTCCTATTTTTAAAAAAAATTGTCTTTTATTGGAACCTTAGGAGGTCTTGAATGATCTCAGACATTTTTTTTAATATCTTTCTTGTATTTTGATAAAACATTGATTTGTTTATTCAGATTTTTCAGCCGTTTTCGGAGTTCTGTACAATCTGTGGAACAAGCGCGATTTAAAAATGTATCACACTATATATTGCTTTTTAATGCACATCACTTTAAAGCTTAGAGTGTCTAGTTTTCAAATGTACTCTTTTGATTTTTGATAAAATTCAATCATTTTCCAGAAATCAGAGGAATTGATCACACCGGTAAAAACCGGCACTTTTTTTAAACAAATAAATAACCAAATCAATTTTTTATCACCAATAGTCCAGCTAAATAACACTTTTATAAAGAAAAATTTGTTAACAGGATGGAACAGTTGGAAATGATAAATAGGTGTATAATAAACGTGAAAAAAATAAATGCGTGAGCAGGGGTGTTTCCAGATATATTTGGGTGGTGAAAAGGGGTGGAGTTTTGGATGATTGCGATTTCCGGCGAAAGTCAACGTCGGAGAGAGAAGTGTACAGGGTTATTCATCATAAATTACCCACCCCCTATCATCGTTATTATTACTTTAAAAAAAAATCTCACATAAATGAAAATGACATTCGATAATTGACACTTTTCTAATATTAATTAAAATGGTTTACAGAGAGGTAAAAGATTGTATTAATAATAATAATTATATAAGTGATTAAAGCAAGGACTCAACTTGAAATTAACAAACTAAATGAAAATAATGAAGTCATCTGCAATGTTATTATAAATAATATAAGAAGGTGTTATCAATTATGCATTTACAATAATGGTGATCATCTCGAAATAATTATTTATAAATTCTCTTAAATAAATCTTTGTTTTCTGTTTTGTATGGGTATATATTTTGACTTTTTCTTTCTTGGTGAGAACCATTCTAATTATTTATATGAAAAATATCAATTATCAAACATATTAGTTGTTGTCATTTTCATAGCTTACTTTGATAAATTATCTTTTTCATATTTACAGTAATTACTAAAACTAAGATTTACAACATTTCATAACTCAAAAACGGTACGAGGTAGGAGTAACATATTGTATATTTTTGAAATCAGAAAAAAAAGTCCATTCCAAAAAAAATGAAAATATGCAGGGTGTCCCATTTAAAAAAGAACTATTATTTATTGTATCCCCTTAAATTTGCACGCTACTGAACTTGTGATAGAATATTGAGAAAATTCAGCTGTAACCAAACAATTTTCATTTGAGACTTTTTTTCTGAAAGTAATAATAACGATGATAGGGGGTGGGTAATTTATAATGAATAACCCTGTACAACAGAAAGGTTGTAGATTATAAAAAGGTCTACAACTTTTGTATCCATGATTTTTTCATATAACCTCAAAATCTCCGAGAAAAATGCGAAAAACCGCTTTTATCGTTTTTTATTTTCCATTTACACAATAATAATTTTATTTTGACAAAACTTGATCAAAGTATACCTACCTTTCAATGTCCGAAAAATCTACAAATTGTTTCAGATGAAAATATCGAGAGACTTCCGAGATAATGACATTTCTCAGTCCAAAAAAAGATTTTTCAAATTGAAATTCTCCTTTGAAAAATTGTCGTAGAGACTTCATTTATGTCGCCATTTTTTCGTCTTGAATTATACTTTCTTGTTAAATAATAAAATAATACAGTCCTGTTAAAATTAGTGATTGAAACGAAACGAAATTTGGCTGGACTTGCAGTACCCACTTTATTATTATAATAGTAGTAGTAGTAGTAGTGGTGTACACAAGTTGCTAAAATACATACAATAATATGACTAATTTTATAAAATTCAAATAAAATATTACATACGGTTGCCTCTATCGTTTCAATCTTTCCAATCATGAATTTCAATGACATCCTGTCAAATCTTATGACTTAGATTTACACTTCTTTGATAGAGACAACTTAAAGTCTTACAATATAAATTAACGTACTATATTATCTACATTATGAAATAATATAAAACAATAAATTAACATTTGTATTTAAAACTTTTAGTTACGTAGGTACTATTATTCACAAGACCCAATTTAGAAACATGCTCAAAATTTGGAAAAATCAAAAAATGAATTCTGCAACCATCTTTTTTTTACTGAAAGTTGATAATTTGTTTAAATTTTCAAATAATTCTTAAAAACCAATTGCACTATTCAATTGTACGGAATAAATCAGAATATCCTAAGTGTTATTGTTTGATGCAAAACTTTATTATATATTTACCTTAAAAATTAGTAAATTAATGAAACTACATCAATCTAGGTTTTTTAAATTTGTTTGTAAATTGATCATTTATATCTTCAATATTGCTTCTATTTGTAATTTCATTATCTTCGATATCGATATCGATCGGATAACCTGAGGATTCTTCTGATAATTGATTTTCAGTGATTAATCAAAAGCCCGGCTGCTCCTCTTCAGCAGAATTATCGTCAGATTCATCGAAATCTGAAATTTTTTCAACATTCAAACAATTGTCTGAACGACATATACATAGCTGAAAGAGAGACGGGGAACTGGAAGGAGATGACAGGGGTTCCTGTATGGAATCTTGTATAATAAACAAGGACAGCGGGAGATTCAAATGGAAAATCATTCCTCGACTTTATGTTCATAGTAATACTGTTAAAAATTGAACTATCCAATCAAATAATGAAAAAAACAATCTTTTGTATTTTTTATAGTGCAATTAGTTTTTAAGAATCATTTGAAAATTCAAACAAATTATTAACCTTCAGTTAATGATGGTTGCAGAATTAATTTTTTGATTTCTCCAATTTTTGAGCATGTTTCTAAATGGAAACTGTATATTTTTATTATTTCACAAGAAAGTATAATTCAAGACGAAAAAATGGCGACATGAATGAATTCTCTACGGGAATTTTCCAAAGGAGTATTTTAATTTGAAAAATATTTTTTTGGGCGCCGGGAAACGTGATTATCTCGGAAGTCTCTTGATATTTCTTTCTATCTGAAAAAAAATTGTGGACTTTTCGGACACAAAATTGTATACTCCCACAAAAGTTGTAGAACTTTCCTATTGTGTACTTTTCTCTCCGGCGTCAACTTTCGCCTTTTTTCCACGTTTCTTCACCATTTCCAACTGTTCCCATTCTGTTGACAATTTTTTTTTTTTTTTTCGCTTCAAAGTAAGCTAATTCGACTAGTCTACAAGTAGTAATAATGACTACTATTGAGTAGTTCTAATGAACTTAATTTTTGAAGGTACTGGAAAAACTCTAATAGCCAGAGCCTTGGCGAACGAATGCAGTTTTGGTACAAGAAAAGTTTCCTTTTTCCTTAGAAAAGGTGCAGATCTTCTTAGCAAATGGATAGGCGAATCAGAAAAGATGTTAAGGCAGTTGTTTGAACAAGTGAGTATGAAAAATTTTAAACGTAACAGTATTTATGTATAAATTTCTTGAATTCTCGTCTATTTTGTCCCATTAAGCATTTCCTCTTAATTGGTTAGTAGAGATTGTTTTTGTTTTGTTTCAGGCAGGCGAAATGAAACCGTCCATAATATTTTTCGATGAACTAGACGGTTTGGCTCCTGTCAGATCATCCAGACAAGACCAAATCCACGCCAGCATAGTATCCACTCTGCTAGCTCTAATGGACGGTCTATCAGATAGAGGTGAAGTTATAGTAATAGGTGCAACGAATCGAATAGACGCAATTGATCCAGCTTTAAGAAGACCCGGTAGATTCGACAGAGAATTACTCTTCACATTACCCTCTAAAGAAGTAAGTGCTGGTATAATATTTATCCATACGGGGTGATTGAAAATAGTTATTATGCGCCAAGGTAGAAACGTGAGGTGTTATTGTCGAGGTCCAGTTAATTGTTCCGAAACAGGAGGAGATTATCTTTATTGGTTACCCAAATGGCTAACGACCGAGGTCTTTCTGCCACAGATTTTTACAATTTTCTTGTATAACAATTTTTTTATATATAGATACAATAACTGAAATGCAAAAAAAAA
>CAJUYH010006319.1:0-20457 GCA_910591685.1 Galerucella tenella | reverse complement strand
CATTTAAATTTTGAAGGAAGGTTGATAATGTAATAGTCTTTCGTATTACATATCCAAAAATCGCAGACAAACGATAAGAGGGTCGAAAAAATTGAAAAATAAGAATTTTCAAAAAAAAACTACAACACTCTTTTTATTACTGTGATGCCAAATATCGATGTCTCGCGTTTAAATTTTAAAGGAAGGTTTATAATGTAATAGTCTTTCGTATTACATATCCAAAAATCGCAGACAAACGATAAGAGGGTCGAAAAAATTGAAAAATAAGAATTTTCCAAAAAAAACTACAACACTCTTTTTATTACTGTGACGCCAAATATCGATGTCTCGCGTTTAAATTTTAAAGGAAGGTTGATAATGTAATAGTCTTTCGTATTCCATATCCAAAAATCGCAGACAAACGATGAGAGGGTCGAAAAAATTGAAAAATAAGAATTTTCAAAAAAAAACTACAACACTCTTTTTATTTATTTCTATTTATAATTTTCACGCATTGTGTGCCATCTTTTACAACATGTGAAACAGAAACTAATCATGTTATGTGACTATATTTCCAAATATTTCATTAGACGTGCACATTTGTTAGGTTACTGGTTATACAATCAAAAGTTTCCTATAATAATTCTCGAAAATTAACTTTTTCTATCTCCTCTAATTCTCAAAACACCCTATAAGTGATCCTATACCTATTCTGCTATTAAATTTGTCTCTAAACAGCCTTCTTTTCTCTCTTCTCTCTTTCCTATGTTCTGCTCATCAGCCTGGTTTCCACCTCTTGGAATCTATTTTCAAATTACAAAAATTTTCTTCACTGTATACCGTATAAATGGTTTTTTTTTGCAGGGAATGCAACAGATGAATCAGCAAATCAATCAGCAGCAAGACGCGTTGGGTATGCATGATCCTACAGGAGGCTTTCAGCAACCGCTTTACTTATCCGGTCCGGATCATGGAATGGTAAATAATTCGTATCACAGTCCTCAACCTAATTATCCATCACCACAGCAGCAGCAACAGCAGCAGCAGCAACAACAACATAACAATCAGTTGTTGATGATACAACAGCAGCAACAACAGCATCATCAACAACAGCAGCAACATCAACAACAGCAGCATCAACAACAGCAGCAACACCATCAGCAGATGATGATGAGTCATGGACAACCCCCTCCTCAATCTATGGGGCAGTATGGGACGTCTCCGCAGCATCCTCAAGGAAGAGGCAATAGTCCTCCTGCTCCTGGACAGGAACCGACTACCAGCGATGATAGTGATGACAGTACTCCACATCCTGCCATAGTAAGTTTTTTATTGCAACAGTCATCTATTGCTCTTAGTATTACTTGTTTATTAACCGCAAGTATTTATCTAATTCTCTGAAAAGTTTTATGTCACTTTTTGTTGACTTTATTATTATTATTTACCGAAGCTAACTATTGCTGGCCAAAGCTAATGAAAATGCATCACAAGTTCTTGTTTAATAGAAATGCGTTGCATGACAAAAAAGTAGAAACTTAGTTATAAAGTCTCATTCAACTAACAAGTTCATGTTATCGTTTTAAATTGTTATAAATTTCGATAGTGACGTTTAAAATGGCTTGAACTTGTACAGAGTGCCAGTAATCGAGTTTAACTTATAATTGAGAAAGCGTCAGGATCGTATAAATAGATTTTGCCAAAGTACGGTTGGCACATATAAAGTTTTGCGATGCAGGAATTTCGTATAAACAGATCTACAATATTATCATTAAGCCAAAAGAACTAGTTCTCTAATTCTTGGATTGTCAATTAAATAAAAAACTATATTTAAAAGGAATATTTTTAATGCATAATACTGGGCTTGTTTAAATTAAATACTCTTTTAGCTTATCCAGTTTTATTCATAATCTAATTAAACAAAAATGCGCTCAAAATATTGATACTTAATAGAAGCACGAATTTCATTATTGCCCCCGTTACGGCGACTCTGGTAACGATTATGATGAATCGGTCCAACTTCCAACCATACTAACAGCGAATACGCAGTCGCCGGTATTCGTCGTTCCGCTTTACAGTTTCCCAAGCAACTAGTCAGCAGCTCACATCGTGTTAGAGTTAACAATTAACGTGGTCGACCATTTTTAACAGTGTTTGTAATTTAAGAATGTGTTTCATTGTATTGTCATAAAATTTGCCGACTGTTGAGACGAGTCTAGGTATTTCAAACGATTTTAATATAAATAGTAGTAAAGTAGTGGCAAATAGTTCATGTAATTTCTCAAAAGTAATAAATTAAGTGTTCATATAATTGATTAGTTTTACCGGTAGTGTAATAGTCCTACATTCAAACTAATGACAAATAACGTTGTACTGTTGTGATTGTTTAACTTCAAATTTCAATTCCATCAAATAAAAACGAAACCATTCTCCGGATTTGTGTTTATGTGCAATATTGATGTTATGGAGTAATATAAAATTAGAACAGTTTATTAATTACGGCAACTCACAAAATCGTTTTTAAAATTTGATAAAAGTTAGGTTAGGTTTGTAAATTGTAAACATGCTTTGTGAACCTGATTCAGAATTTGGGGATGAATTGTCCACAACAAGTGGGAGTAGCGACAGTGACGTAAGTAAATTGGATATGTTATAGTAAATCAAATTCATTCATCACAGTAGCGTACCAAGCAAAAAATGAATTAGGGAATCTAGAAATAGTAGCTCTAGCAAGTCAAAATTATTGGACCTTGTTTTCTATATGGTAAACTTCGGTAAATAAGATTAATACTGGCTCAATTTGGAAGATGAGTAGGAGAAACTTTGTATGTAATAATAGGTAATCAATGACAGATGAAATAAATGTAGATATAGTTTTATTATTTCTTTAATATATTTCAACTGAATTGATATGCAACAAATATAGGGTGTGTTATAGAACATCATGTACTATTTTTTCTACTAAATACCTAACTGGTTACTTGTAAATAATGCCCAATGCCCAGCACTTACTTGTCCAAATCTTTTTTTTGTATTACTATATTCTTTTTGTGTGTTTATAGATAACGGCGATGAAAAGGCCGTCTCCAGAACCGGCCGATCAGACTTTAACGAAGGCACAAAAGAAACCGAAAGTACAAAAAAAGAAGAAGAAGAGGGATCCTAATGAACCACAAAAGTAAGTAACTGTCGGATCTCCTTTTGTTTTCGATATTCAATTTTTAATTGGGTCTCCCTGAGCTGGGACTTTTCTACAGATGAATAAAAGGTTATGGGATTATTTTTGTTATTTTAAATTTTAGAATGCATGCTTTGAAGGTAGTAGTTATCATGAAGAATATTCAGAAAAACAACAAGGCAATTTTTATGATCATATTATTCTTCTCATTTCTTTCCCAATTACTTTTACCGCACAGTGCCGTTTTAATTTTGCTTTTCTATTGCTGTTGGCCAAGAATAACTAGAAAACAAAATCGTTAAGACATTTTCACGTTTCTAGGGTCGAAGGTCGATGTAGTATACATAAAAGACGATTAAACTTGAGCTCAATAAAAAATAATGGTTATGGGACTACATCACCTTATGGTTTTTATTTTAGATGCTTTTATTTTTTGGTCTCGAGACCATTATAACAGTATGTTGGGCTTGCGCAATTAATATTTAGATCTGAAGAGAACTATTAGTAGTCTCCCTATAATCACAGATGGCTGGCTGTGGATGGTAACATGAACATGCAGAAAAAAAACAAATATATGCCAGAAATTAGATTAAACCTAGCCTAGGTTCTGTTATACTGATACAGAAGTTGGTATGCCAAACAGCGTATTAAGTGGTTTGGTAGTTCTGCAGTTGTCTACAGCCTCCTAGGTCCGATTTTTAACAAAAATAAGATTATTTATTAAATATAACATCGCTTAACAGTGATTTATAAATAAAATGAAATTTTGTATCCATTGCGTGTTAATGTTCGAGAAATAAACACGTTATCAGTTACCCTCCGTCGTTCGCCGTCAAGTCTCACTTCTAACACGACGTCTATTGATTTTTCCGATGTGCTATTAAATCCTATTAAAATGTTGAAATGCCATTTTCCCCAACTGCACTTCGGCTTGGGGTGCGACGACGCCACTTCAGGGTGGGGTGAATACAGAAACGAACTCTGTCGTCTAAACCGAACAGCAAAAATATTTTAAATACATATTAGGAGGCAACATTGTGCTTATTGGAAATCGTTAATCAGAATAAACATGTTTTCCTATGAATATACAAGAAAATGGGCATTTAATATATCAGGGGTTGACAACATAATTACAAAATTAATCCCGGTATATTTTAAGGGTGAAATTGAATGTCACTGTAGAGGTGACAGGATTTTATCTTTTTCGTTTTTTTCTTCATTACTTATCGACAATACTTTGTGAATAACTGAAAGTAAGCTTCTAAACACAGAACAGATGACTTATGCAACCACCATAACACATAAATACAATTACCGTTAATAGATACATTTCTATTTACATTACTTGCCGCTTCTTTCTTGTATATGTTTTGTGTGGTATCTAACATATTTCAAAATTAAACTGACACCATTTAATTTTGTTAAATTCTACAGTGTCATGCAATTAAAAAATGCTGGCAATAGATTAAAATTTTATGAATATTTTGATAAATGATGATTCAGTCCGCCTCTGAACGATATTTTCCTAAGAATGAAGTGAAAAACCGGTCAGAGAGAGCGAGAGAGGTGGTCGTAGCAGAACTTTAGGTGGACCATAAAACAAACATTCCGACACAGTGAGTTGAAACTACAGATTTATTGTTGCAATTTCACGTACCATGTAATATATTTGTTTTTCTTGTCGACTTTTTTTACTTCTCTTTGTATAGTATTCTTCCAGAAGCTATTTACCTATTTATGAATTCAATATCGCTTGGATTTTTGTTTCCGCGTTCTCAAGAGAGATTTGTTGAATATTAAATAAACGTTTTGTTACTTGCTATAAATTTACGGGTTCTACAAAATAATATTGCATCAATAATAGACCGGTAGCCCCCGACACATGTAGGTTTCATTATTTTAAATGTAAGCCGTTTTCACCATAGAATTTAATGTGAAAATCAAGTAGAATAAGGTTATTGCCAAAGCTTACACGTGTAATGGGCTACCGGTCTATTTAAGCAAAATAAAATCTTATAAAAACTTTATTTTTAAACTAAAATGTCACAACTCACAAGCCAATCTAATAAAAAAAATAAGCAATGATAATTGTAGGCGCTTCCAAATATATATTTCCTATCCATACAATAGACTTAGCAGGTATGCAAGTGTAGACTTGAAAAACAAGCCTCAGTGTAGATGTAAGAAAGGTATCCACTTAAGGGTGAGAACTAGATGATAATTCAGTGTTACCTTATTATCACTAAACTCGTTCGAAGGCACGGCTACCGTACTTTACCCATAACTAACTTATCTTAAACATTTTGAAGGATTCCCAATATCTATTTTTCAATTTTCCCATTAAAAATTTTGTGATTGAAAAATGTTAAAACAAACCGTCCGATGTTGAAAAGATAGCACAGTAAAGATCCCACAAAAACTTCCTAGCCGATGCTGTCGCTGTTTGTAAAATGGAAAGTTCCATTTTGGTGGAGAAAAACAACTTTGTTTTGAAAAGTATAGAACGTTGAGAAAAACAGATTTATATTTCCTATAAAACTTTGGATAAACTGAATTATTGAAGCCAGTTTAGAAGAAGAGCCGTCACATCTCAGTTCTGAGTTAATTTTTGATTTGCAAAAATATTTGTATAGGAATTTTTTCGCTATATTTTTTTTTCAGAAGAAATTCGAAATATTTGTTACTGAGAAAACTCCCTAGGAGCACTGACACTACAAATTTTTTCGAGCAAAATTGATCAAAATCATCCCAGGTACTAAATAAAGAAACCTTGCTGACATGGATCGGGAGTCAGGAACTATAATCTGGACAGAATAGGGATCCCTGAAGGCTGACTCTCTTCACAGATGATCAAGTTCTTTGTGAAGATGGAACTTAAATGACTAATCTAACTGGTACTGGGGCACAATACTGAGTACTGTGACAATACACACAGACTACTCACAGGAACTTCATTTCACAGATTTTCCATCAGTTGGAAATATTGAATATTCATTTAATAGTCACATTTAAAATTTTACCTTTTCCAATTGTTTAATAATTTTTTTTGTTTCAGGCCGGTTTCAGCATATGCACTCTTCTTTCGAGACACACAAGCAGCCATCAAAGGACAAAATCCAAATGCTAGTTTCGGTGAAGTGTCGAAAATTGTGGCTTCCATGTGGGACGCTTTAGATTCAGAACACAAAAATGTAAGCATCAAAAATATAATAAAAATAAGTTTATAACTAATTTAATCAGAAAATACCACTTGGAGTTACCTAACCTATGTCCAACATAAACACAAGCAAAAGTGTAAGATGATAAATGTCTGCTTCTACAGACATAAAAAATACATTTTGTTGGTGTTGTGTGTCAAATTAATTTTAATTTCCGAAATATCTAGACAAATGTATTCTGAGAATCCTCACAAATTATCTCGCAAATTATTAAGTAACGAAAATGGATTGAATTTGAAAATATTTCTTTGGCGTTGGGTTCAATGTACAAAAACCTAATAAAACATAATTAAAATGAATGGAAGCAAACTTTTTTCACATGTGTGTAGTCATTTAATTTGAACATCTGGAAACAATTAAAAATATTTATTTGTTCATGAATAAACTCATTAAATAATTAATTTGAATTCTAGTTAATTAACTTTTTTTGTTGATGTTGATGTTTGTTGAAGTTTTTTTCCAAATAATTAGTCAAATTCCATTCAATATTTTAATAGTGTATTTGTGGAAACAATTTAATAATCACAACAGGTTCTACTCACTTTTCAACCATACCAAAGATAAATTTTTTCTCCAGGTGTACAAAAAGAAAACTGAAGCTGCCAAAAAGGAGTACCTAAAAGCATTGGCGGCGTACAGGGCGAGTTTAGTATCCAAAGGAGCGGGTGAAAACGAGGGCATGTATGGAAACTATCCTAATTACCAAGGCGGTGGACCTCCACAGTATTCTTCTTACCAACCTCAAAGTACCATTCCGTCACCGCCAATGTCTGCCCCACCCTCGGCTACTCCCCCCCGCCCAGTCTCCCATTGGAAAGAAGCCGCCAATGATGGGAGGCATGCCCCAGTCACCTCAACAAGGCCACCAGGGAATGATGCAGTCTAACATGGGGCCAGTGCCAAATCACATGAATATGCAACACATGCAGCAACCACAGCAACATAATAGTTATATGCAACAGGTAAGTAACAAATTTGAGATACTTCGTCAGCGAAGATATTAACAATTACTTGAATCCTTCAATTCGTTTAGTTTCTTTGTAACACCAGTTAATTTTACATATTAATTTCTAAATTACACGCAAATATGTTTTCTTTTTGAAAATAAAATAAACTGTTTAATGCTGAAAGGTTTTCCCAAGTATATCTTTATATTCAAAACGCATTTGATAGTAAGCATTCGTTTTGTTCACACCTATAGTAATAATTATTGTTGCAAATTGTCCAGTGTACAAAATAAAAGCCACTATTTCAACCTCATCCCTAGGGGGAATCTCCCTCCCTACAGCAAAGATCAAAGTATTCCTAAAGAATCTTCCAAGCAAGAAACTTCGTTTCTTCCCATTTACAATCCAGTAGAGTTGACATTTCATCTGAAACGTGTTCCAACCTTCCTGAACAATTGAAACCCTAAACATTTAATTTTAATGGATATATATTATGACTCGGTTTTCAAAGACTCTAATTGTTTTAATTTAATGTAGTTTATTCGATTTTCTACCCAGGTTCCTCAACAGCAACACGTACCAATGTCCCCACAGCAACAACAGCCACACGTTTCAGTGTCACCTCACAGCCATATGCAACAGCCATCTCCCCACATGCAACAACACATGAGTCCCCCACCTATGGTGTCCAGTTCCCCACCCGTTTCAGCCCCGGCACCCACTATTCCTACATCGGTAGCCCAACCTAATGTCGGACAAGGTCCAGGAATGAGACCACAGAACGCTTGTATACGTCACGGATGTCCTAATCCCGCCATCACGAATCCCGAATGGGAGGATGAATACTGCAGTAATGAATGTGTGGTTAGCCATTGCCGGTAAGTTGAGAATTTTCAATTATTTATGACATAAACGTTTTTGGTCCGGACAGTTTACCCATAAGAGAAGGTTACCCAAATTGGGTGACGAAAGAACATTCCAAATAAGTGGAATCTTTAAAAAAGAGGAAAAGAAAAAACTTGAAGACAAGATTAAATGAAAGTTTTCCAAAAAGCATAATTGTCTTCTGGAACACACAATACTACACAACTTTTTTCCATAGTAATATGATCTGGATAATGGAGACAGTATACTTGGAATGGCTGTAGGTGGAATTATTAAAAACATCTGATTATCACCCAAACTGATTTTTATTTAAAAAAATGTGTTACATTAATTTCTAATCATATTGCTTGCCAAAAAAAGCCGATTGAGGATGTTTTGACACACTTTCGGAGCCTCAAAATATTTGCTGAAGGATAAGAACTTAGCATTTAAAAAATCCGTGGTTTTGACTTATTGAAGTTGATTGAAAATGATATGGAGCATGTTCCAGGTATAATGAAATCAACTAGGAAGCAAATGGTTATTACAAAAAAAGCAATATTTAAGTTGATTTATTTTTGACAGCCAAACAACACATTTAAAAAAAACTTCCTAGCAACCCAATCTTATTTTTTGGCAATGTCATTGTGATATTTCTTTACCAAAGAAACAATTTAATTGAATAAGGCACAGAAGAAATACGGATTTTAAAAGGATTAAGGACCTAACTAGATTTAAAACGGGGCTGAAACCTGGGTGAAAGGACGAAATAGGTGGAAAAATTTTCATTGAAAGGCTAGAAATTATTCTGAGTTTGTGTTTACTACTCTTGATTGCAAGTGAGGTCAGGGTGAAGGTCAATTTGTTCTACTTTGTGTTACGGATTGCTCTTTGCTGTTTGAATTTTTTTTGATTACATTTGGGTAAAATTCTCAGAACATTAAACAATTTTCTTAAATAGAAAACATACATTTTTAATACTTCTTATAATTGGCTACTTGTCAGTAACATGTTTCTAACAAATCCCACACAAGTTTTACGTGACAGCACTTAGTAAACGTCAACTTGTCAGTGACAACCAAACCTTCTTTATCAAGTGATTGTTGAAAAAGATATATTTTGTATGGATTGGATAACACTTTTTATATTTTCGTTTTCAGAGATGTCTTCACAGACTGGGTGTCGGCCAACAAGAACCAATCACAGAATTTTTCAACAGTTAAGTAAATTCATCGTTAGGGGACAGTTGCATGTAAGGAAGAGTTGAAAAACTAAGTAGCAATACCAACAAGAATCTACATTATTCTACGCTAGGCAAGAAAAAAGTTGAAAATCAGGTTTCGTAAAAAAATGTGTAATAGTGAGAGGATATAGAAATAAGAATTGTAAATAAAATGATAATCATTTTAGTATGTGAGGTTGTATTGAAAAAATAGAAGCAATACGATTTCATTCTATAGGTATACAATACTAAAAAAAATAATATTGTAATACTAGCATTATCCGTTGTATAATCGGAATGAGGTAGACAAAAATATTACCGGTCATAATTTAAAAAATTAAAACGAAAATCAAAATTTTCAATCTTACTAGAAAGCAGTATTTATTTAGATAAATTGTAGGTGAAAATAGTAAAGAATTTAGCTACGTCCTTTGCCTTGCAAAAAATGATAATTTAAACACTGAATGTTTATTTTTTTCAAGCAATAAATCAATTTCAGATCTTCACCTTTAAAATATGATTAGGATTATATACTAGATTTTTTCAAATCTTGTTCAAAAATTGACTGCTCCTACTAAGTTTGTGTCATCTTAAAGTGTATTCCAAATACAAATATTGAAATATGATTAACATTTTCAGAGAAAAACTTTACTTTAGACTTGACGTCTCGCTTACGATTACATGCAACTTATCCAAAACAAATTATAGGTAAATTTGAAGACGCCAGGAAGATAGATTAGATCACTTCATTCTAATTCATTCACAAATATCTTTAACCATGAAAAATCTCTAAATTGAGATGAAAGTTTAACATACATCATTGGTAAACTTTTTTCTTGGCAATTTTATCTTCATTTTAATCAATAAGAAATTACCTGGGAGTCATTCTAAGCTGATGGGAACACTCTTCCTTGTTTGCTGTTTTGATCCTCAGAGTCTTATCTAGACTACGGTTTATTACAAATCAATCGTATATGCATTTCACTAATAATCCAACCTAATGCTACATGCATATCACTCTCAACGTCTTCGGTCGGATATCCGAAAATCCGACTTGCTACAGAACATCTAAATTTTAGTTTGTTCATCGCTCGCTACTCTCTTTACAGGTTACGACCTCTTTGAATTATTGGTAGTACTTCATCTACCTTGTATTACTATCATGCCGGATTTTACGTACTTATCCGTTATCTGGTCAGATAGTTCGAACCTTTCGGGTATCCGACCAGATAGTTCGTACTTATCCGATATCCGACCAGCTAGCACCGATCCGGTTGGATAGCAAAATGAGGGCTGGATAGGAATCTCTAGTGCATATCAATGCTATTTCTTCAAAAATATGTTTAAGAAGCTGCCTGTGACAGTGAGCGAAACGTCAACCTAAAGAGGTATGTTTTAAGACAGTATACAACAGTGACTCAAACTTATTTCTAACTCTATATCTAGTTATAATGTAATCTTACTACGCTTACTAGGTCTCGAGACGGTAAAATATTTCTGTCTGCCTTAATATAAAAAAAAACATTGTTATTTCATGCTCTGTAAATGCATGTACTTCTTGAAAAAAAATTTGTAGGTAGATATGTCCAAAGTACATATTAATTGAGACAAAATACTTTAGTTCTTATATTTAGGTCTCTGTTAATTACGAGAATTCAAATCCTTATTATTTTGTCGAAAATATTATTGATATTTTTGTCAAGCGAGATGGGTCTATTAATAACGACTCATACTCTGCTTTGATTAAGTACCGTTTATCGATAAAATTTATATTTTGCGGTAATTGAACACACCAAAAGATCTTTTTGCTAAAAAAAACATTGGTCCGGCGGGATGAAATTGCTTAAATCTTCCAGATCTGAACGAAAAATCTTCAATCTCCTACTTTGCCTACCATTTAGGCGAAACGTGGTCGAACATTGGAAATTTATTTTCGACGTGAACAATTTTTCAAGCTCGTCTACTTGTACTCAGTATGTCTTCGGTTGAGGAACAGATTCCTTTTTTTTGCTCTAGAACATAAAGTAATAATCCTCGGCTTTTGTCGACTTTAAGATCTAATTTAAATATAGTAATTAGCCATTTTACGCGCGACTGTAGGAAAATACATCTTCATAATTTACGAATCCCAAACAGATCTGATTATTTATAAAAAAATAAAAGACATAAAATTTACAATAAGTAAATTTAATTAATGTTATAAGCATGTCCTTATTGTTGTGTTCAGAACCGTTTTCTTCGACACCGATCGTCTGTAGCATACAATTATTTTTATATCATTGACCAATCAGATTTACGCTTTTTGTCGATGTATATAAACTTGGTAATTGTTACTTTATTGTTATGTATATCGATATAGGTAATTCTTTTTTTTTTCTTCGTGAAACATCCCTAGTATTAAATACCATGGTGAAGGATGTACATTTGTGAATATGTTGAGCGAGTTGTTGAGGCACGGGCTGTTTCAAATAGTTATGGTTGTTGTTAAATTTTTTTAGTAAAGAGGTTACTCAAATCGGTGTAATGTCGATACATAACATTCGCGAACAGTATTCTGGGATTACGATTTCAATTTCGTGATTATATGGACATTTTTTGTTTAAGTTGATTTGGTTAGGATTTTTTATCAGACACATCGTGCCATGTTGTAGAGTTAACAAATAATGTCGTTTCAAGTTGAATTTTGAATTTGAAAGACTGCCATTTTTATCTTAACTAATTGTTATATATTCGTAAATCGTTGTGACTTTTGTTTGGAGTTTAAATTTGGCCAATCATGAGA
Source organism: Galerucella tenella (assembly GCA_910591685.1). Classification (NCBI taxonomy): domain Eukaryota; kingdom Metazoa; phylum Arthropoda; class Insecta; order Coleoptera; family Chrysomelidae; genus Galerucella; species Galerucella tenella. The sequence goes on along the minus strand of CAJUYH010006319.1, from coordinate 8,270 downwards.
GGTTTCATTGTTTGGGATGTGCTATATTCGGCTTTATTGGAAGGTTATGTAGATGACGTTTGGCGGTAAATAGTGCTTTTACTAAAACACCACAATTTACAACTAAAGGCATTTGAAACATGGTTGACGAGCTGAAAGGTTGAGTTTGTGCTGTGTAAGTATATTTGACCCACCACTACGAGTCTATTGTGGCTCACACCGATTCAAAGTCTACCAAATAGATACAGCTTCTCAACAAAGCCAATTTGTTTATTTGGTGGATGATAATTCGGGTTGGACTTCCAAACATAGGTAGACTCAAAGTATTTACTTGAGAAAGATTAAAGAAAAGTTTTTTTTTCTGGCGTCAAATTTTAACTAGTACCTTTTTACGTTAGAAAGAAACTATTCAGCCTGTTTGTAGGAAAAATGTTATTTCTTTCAATCACCCTGATCTACTTACTCTGTTGTTTCATCGTGGTCTTCCAGACAAAGACATCATGTTGCATCTTTTGACAGTCCAAGTCTTACCCTATGATTTTTCAGATGATAGCGAGCTGTTGAAAGGCGTGTTAGATATTAGGTCTGTTCCAACCGCAATTAAAAACGATCAGGAAATTATAGATTATTGCAATTAGTAATGGGAATTACGCGGAAGTAATCTCGTTATTCTCATATCGTTTTTGATGGCGCTTGAAACAGATCTAATATGTCTCTGCTGTAGTAAGTCTTATTTATTCCTTATTCCACAACAAATCAACACCACAGTTAGTTTCTGATGATTTTCTCCTCGTATCTAATGTAGAACGTGACCTGTGTGTGGTTAAATATTAATATTCAATTAATTGGGGATAATTTTTGCCGATTTCAATTGTCATGCACAAGTATTGATCATTCCTTTTTTTGTGAAGTGTATTTTGTACCGTTGTGTAACCTCCGATTTTTTTTAATTATATGAGCTGACTGCTTGAAACAGTTTGATCTATAAGAATTGTATAGATTGAATTTTAGATAAATATGAATTACTTATGGAAAAAAATTGTTTATTTTTTATTTTTATCGTTCTATGTGTTTTTTTCTATGTTTATTTTTTTACGCGACTGTTTGGAATTAAGCGTTGATTTCAAACATTCAAATTTTATTAAGTATTGAAAGATATCGAAAAAAGTATATTTGATTATCTCTTATTACGAGCTTTAAAATTTTTTTAAGTACAATTTATGTTTCACTATTACATTGTAAATATCATACTTTATTCAGACAAGCACACAAATTATACTATGTAATCAATTAATATTTAAAATTAAATAGATTCTACTCAGTTGTGTTTATTTATCGTTGAAAGTTCGATATCGTGAACAGAAACGGTCATTTTTTAACAGCACATGTCATTTCAGGGCACTGCTTGACCGGCGGTCTATTCCGACGCGAGCTCTTCGTGAATGTTCTAACGAAAGAAATTAATAATCATCTACCTTGTATTGATAAGGCGCAAAAATACGCCGAAACCGGTCTACACAAGTGATGTCCCATCTAATCACAAACCAGAATGGATTGTTATATCGTGCAGATACCCCAACTCCGAAGTGTCATCCAATGTCTGTCGGTGCATATAGCCCGAGAAGTAGTTGTTGCTTCTTATAGTGAAAAGTTGCGAAACAATAAACAAACCGACAACGCTGAGGGCGAGACCTCAGCAGTCTGACAGCAAATGGAACTCGGTACTCGAACTTTAGTCCGCCGTTAGACGGATTTTATGTTTCAAATGTCAGCCGTCAACCGCTGGGTACTTCAAAACAGCGGCAAAGTAGGTATGTAATGTAATGTTCCGCCGCGCTTGCGAAGTTATTGCATTTTCGGCAGATTTCTGTATATTTTGTATAAACTTCTAAATTCTAAATACAAAGTTCCACCGGCTGACCTTTAGTCACACTGTTCTTTCTACCGAGTCCGCCCTAAGTTTTCAGGAGAAACTCGAAGAGGGTAGCAAAAGAAATTTTATGTATTCATGGCCGAAAATAAACAAAAATGGTGTACACCACACGGGTAGAAAGTTTGAGAGCCCCGAATTGCGCGCCATGATACCCTCGGCTTTGCCCACAGTGCAGGAATTCCAAACTTTCTACCCATGTAGTGTAATATACTATTGGGCGGAGTAGAATTCAATGAGACCTCTGGCGGAAAAAATTGTAACTGTCGCAACGAGTAAAATAATTCGTTTTGCATTGTTTTTGTATTATATGCAATTCAACGTAACTACTTTATTTGTTTAATTTTGTGTCAGTGACAAGTTTAAAACTGTTTTTTTCTATTTAACTCAACTGTCATCAATTCTGAGGTAATATTCTTATATAATCAGAGATATTATGGAAGAGGTTATGTCATTCTATTTTTTTGCTTTCATTGCAGATCAAAGAAAAAATAAGTCGGCATTAAAGATTTAAAATATTACCATCCCTGCAACTTTTGTAGATATAATTATATCAAAACTAAAATAAAGACACGAAATCAGCCCTAAAACTAAACTGTTAATTGAACACTCTTGTTGTACTTTTCACTCAATAGAAACCTACCTTCCCTGCAACTTTTGTGGATATAATAACATCAAAAATTAAATAAAAACACGAAATTATACCTAAAACTAAACAGTTATTTGAACGATTGTTGTAGGCTTTTCACAAATATCAACCATACCTATTACTCCAAAAATAAAAATATTAAGAGTCAAAATTTAGTTTAACAACACAAAATACTAAAGCACAATCAAATAAAAAGCAAAAGTTTTACAAAACATACTGAAAATAACTAAAACAGCAAAATAAAACCACTTAAATATCATAGGGCTTATACGGCAGCTGATTTGTTTTACTCGTTGCTAAGATGACGTTGACATTTCAGAGCGCCATCTATCGAATTCTACTTTTCCCAATTATTTTCTATTTCTATCGAGTTAGAGAGTTCCCGTGAGTTTGCATTAAACAGTGGCAAGTGCGTGCATGTTATACAACAGAGTTCTGTGGTCATAAAGGTAAGATCGTTATTTTACAATATATTCATATATAAATAGGTAAAGTATGTACACAAGTTCAGTGTTATAAGATCGTTATTTTACAATATATTCATATATAAATAGGTAAAGTATGTACGCAAGTTCAGTGTTATTCTATTTACCTACGACCCCCCCTGTAATCAGTCAATAACACACAGTCGGTATCAATGTAATGACGTCTATTACGCACTGTAAAAAAAACGCACAGCTGTAAAGTAAATCGCAGGGCTTCCCTAGCAACATCTTAGCAACTGTCAATAGACGTCTCCATTTTATTCAAAATTTACTATTTGAAAACATTCGATATGGCCACGTTTAACTATGAAAAGCCCAAAGTGCTATGTATATTGTATATGTATTGATTATAGTTGAAAAATGGACTTTTGATTATCAACAATATATTAATAATGATTAAACGTTAGTTCTTTAATGTGCTTCTTTCATTGGTAATAAAGAATATAGAGATGGAGTTTACCAAGCACCTCTAATTATGTAGCTGTTATTTCTTATGCTTCTTATAAAAAATACAAGTATAAGTAGGTCGTAGGTAAAGTAAAGTACGTAACTCGTGTTGTAGAGCATTTTACGCACTCACGGAATTACGCACTCGCCGCTACGCGGCATCGTGCGTAACTTTTCCATTCGTGCGTACAATGCTCCTTACCACACACGTTACGTAATATACTATTACCTACGACCCCTCCTGTAATCAGTCAATAACACACAGTCGGTATCAATGTAATGACGTCTATTACGCACTGTAAAAAAAGCGCACGTCTCCATTTTATTCAAAATTTACTATTTGAAAACATTAGATATGGCCACGTTTAACTATGAAAAGCACAAAGGGCTAAGTATATGTATTGATTGTAATTGAAAAATGGACTTTCGATTATCAACAATATATTAATAATGATTAAACGTTAATTCTATAATGTGCTTCTTTCATTGGTAATAGAGTAATAGAGATGGAGTTTACCATGCACCTCTAATTATGTAACTGTTATTTCTTATGCTTCTTATAAAAAATACAAGTATAAGTAGGTCGTAGGCTCGGTCGTAGGTAAAGTATAGTACGTAACTCGTGTTGTAAAGCATTTTACGCACTCACGGAATTACGCACTCGCCGTAACTTTTCCATTCGTGCGTAAAATGCTTCTTACCACACACGTTACGTAATATACTATTATCGCTTTCTTTTTGACTGGGAAATGTAAGAGGCGAAGCTGACTCTCTACATTGATATTTACCTAGTCTCAGCATTTTCGGGCATAATGTATTAGTTTAAAAGTCTGCTAACAGTTATAATATATTCAAAAATATACCTAAAATATAATATACGGTTTTCTCCTGTATTTTTCAAACACGCTTCTCACTTGTAAGTAGCTCCTTGGATTTTCTCGAATATCTAGAGTAGTGTTGATATTCAAGTACCGCAAACTGTTCTTTTTCATTTGTGGCCAAACTACTCCTTGCAACAATTTATCGGCAGCGGGAGTTGGATTTCTAGAAAATGTTAATCACTTCAACTTTATCATAAATAGCACATTTATTTGTGTTTATACTTACTGGTATTTTATAAAATTTGTAACTAAAGTCAATAAACGTATTTGGGTTACTTTATCTTCTTTTGGAAATTCTTTTCCCTCCAACGTTTCTTCATTGGAGGAAAAAATATAGTTCACTTCTGTAGTGTGCCCAACACCTTCAGCACCTGGGGAACAAATTTGTGTTGAAATAGTATACTTTCGCCTATCTTACCGGAAAACCAATCATATGAACACCAAATATAATTTGAAAAGTATTGTTTAGCAGAAGTACGTAATTTATGAAAAACGGGTATTAGCTACACTTATATTCTAAGCAAACGCATGTAAAAGACATACCTACGGTATATAAGGTGTGTAAAGACCCCGACTCTAGGAGGTAGAGCCCGGTACGCGAAACAGTATTATTAACTCACTAGTGTCGCTTATCTGCCTTTTGCTTGTCAAGTCTTTATGCAACATATGTGGGTTGTCTATTCTTCAGATAGCAATCATAAACAATAAAAATTATCAGTTGCAACTTACCTAAAATATTCAAAGTATGTTCATTTCCGATAAGCCCTTTATAAGAAAACTGAAAAAAGTATACAGGAACGTAAGCTGATGCTAGTACGGCGTGATGAATGGTAGGAGTTGAAAACAGCTCATCGCTCATATACTAAAAAGTAATATTTATTTTTCGAATTAAAATATAACAAACTTCAAAGTAAATAGATGTTATTGAAATTCGGCATTTTTTATGACACATTGGAGTCATTCAGTCACAGAGGATAGAGTTGGCAGAATTAAAATTAACCTGAGAGGAACTAATATTTAAACGAAAATGAATGCGACTGGTATTGAAAATTATGGTGAAACACGAAATCTATGAAATTAAAAGAGACTGGTTGGTGAAGGTGTTAGTTGCAATTGGAATTTTCTGAAAATCCAATTGTTGTCATTTTGCATTTGCGGAATGTACATATATTTAAGCATATTCTCTGAAAATTTGGATCCAATCTGATAAGTATTTTCGGAGATATATTAGGGACCTCCATACAGGCTTAAAAAGTGGATTTTACTCCACACCAAGCCTGAGCATTAGGAGGGGAAATGGGAAACAATACCAGCGTGTTTTAAACAGAACTGGCTGGCATCTCAATTGCCACGAAATAACTAACCAGAAAAGGAATTTCTGGCAAAAACATAACAATCTGCACTGATAGTAGACAATCCCTATTTAATTAACCTTGAACAGACAACGTGTCATATCGGTGCTAGTACTAGAGTGCCACCAAGATTTAGCTACCGCCTCGGCGGATAACAATATTATCCTGAGGTGGGTTAAAGGGCACGACATAAGTAAAGGTAATCGCATTACCGATTCTTTAGCCAGGGAAGTGGCTGGACTAAAAATTTTAGGACCCAGTGACACCTACGGCGTAACGACTTTGACAATTGCGGAACTAGCCAAACGTTACACCCATGCTAAATCCCTTAAGAGATGGGATGGAATCAAAGGATGCAGTCTTGCCAGGATCACCCTGGGCGACCCTGGGAAGCTGGCACCAAAAAAATATTGGGCGATGACCAGGAAAAAGCTGCGTTTAACTGTATGATTTCTGACTGGTCACTGTCAACTACGGAAACACATCCATAATATGGGGCTAGTGGGCACACCTCTGTGCAGGATGTGTGAACAGGAGGATGAAACTGTCAGGCATGTCTTATGCGAATGTCCGGAGTTATCGTCAATAAGAGAGTGTGTGTTCGGTGAGTCTTGGCCTACACCTGCCGATTTGAAGGATATGTCTCCCAGTGACCTATCCACCTTCCTGGGAAGGACAGGATGGACGATGACCTAGGAGGACAACCCCTCGGTAGGATGTACAATGGGTCACTTGTGGCCTAAGTGCTGTGAGCCTACATTTACTCTCCCTACTCTACAGATACAGATACATATTATGGACCGCAGCTCATCGACAAAGAGGACGACGATCTCCGACGAAAAAGCGCATCGGAGGAAGAGAAGGAAGAATGGCTGGACACCAGAGCATTTTCGTTGTCGTCGTTATTATTATTAACATCTATTGCTTACCCACTCCCTTTTTTAATATGTTTTTGGTTTGTAAGTACCTTCACAAAAGCACCAATATCATCTTGAAACTTCAAAGGAGTATAGACACTTCTATATTCTTCTCCAGCTAAATTTATTTCTTCTGGAGGTATATGCAGTCTAGGATTTATTAGCAAACCAAGATTACTGTCGATTTTTTTAGCATCTTTATTAAGTTTATCCAGATCTTGAAGAAAAAAATATGAATTGGTTAAGTAAATATTTTTAAGATATATTACTATATTTAAAAGTAGCACTGAGCGCTACTTTTTGTTGGGCAGAGTGAAGAATTGATCAGAATGCAATTTCTATAAGTTCACATAGTAATGAGTCATGGAAATCCTTCTAGACCATAAGTTTTTGAAAGAGAGGCTAGATGGACAGCAGAGAACCTACATAAAGACTAGTGGCGCCTCTTCTATATATAATTTTTGGAAAACTATTATTTATAATTTTAATTCAATGTAACAAAATGTTATTGAACATTTTTATTGTCAACTTGAAAAAATTATTATGAACAAAATAATGAAATTCACTTCTATGACGTGACGTAAGTTATTTAAACGTTTCCACTATTCAACATTAAGACATTAATTTTGTGGAATCCTCTTAATTATTATAACGTTTGACATTTTCTTTTATTTAATAATTTCTCCATATATTATATCAGTATATTATATACAGTGCTATTCAAAAGTCCCCTCCCCCCCTCGTATCTTTTGAACGGCTAAACTTACATTAATAAAATTTGGAGGGTGAAAATAAAGTGTTGTAAACTTCTCTACGAATGGTAACAGGTGACGTAATAGTAATAGATGACGTCACAGTGCCACTTTGGCCAATAATTTTAAATAGGACCTTATGGCAAGTGATATCTCGTTTGAAAGGCATTGACATTGGTTACACATCCATACTAATTTTGTTTGGGCTTAAACTAATTTTGACTGATAAATTAAATAAATACCAAAATTATTGAAATTATTATTTTTTATTTAATTAATCAAATATCAACAATTGATTCTTATAGCAAGTGTTCGAAATGTGCTCCGTCTACTTCCTGACAGTAATACATCCTATTAGTAAACTCTTGTCGTACTCGTTCGAATGTGTCAGCTGAAATTGCATTGCATTCTTCAATAATTCTTTTTTTCAAAACGCCAATGCTATCTGGTGCCGTAGTATAAACCTTGGATTTCAAGTACCCCCATAGAAAGAAATCTAATGGTGTCAGATCTGGTGACCGAGGTTGTCATTCTATAGGACCTCGCCGGCCGATCCATCTACCTCGATACTCTTAATCCAGGTAACGTCTTACTGCACTATAATAATGTGCAGTAACACCATCTTGTTGAAATGTTATTTCCAGATGGCCGAATTCATCTGGATTATCTTCCAGAAATTCAAGAATTAACGGCTCAATTGCATTTTTTAACATCTCCAGATACACTTCACCGCTTAAATTTGAATTTAGGAAGACAGGACCAACTATGTGGTTTCCCAAAATACCTGCCCAAACATTGACTTTTAGACCAGGGTCGATAATTTTTGAGACCAAAAAAAATTATAGTAGGATGAAACCCATTGGAAGAGGTAGAGAATA
>CAJUYH010006318.1:0-20463 GCA_910591685.1 Galerucella tenella | reverse complement strand
AAAAAATACGTTTTAAATTATAATATAATAAAAAATGAAAAGAAATAATTATTGGAATACATTTATTACTTACATTTTATTCTATATCCGACTCGGAAGAGGAAGAATTGTTGTTGACATTAATAATAATAGGGTCGATTAAATCATCACAAATATTGTCAATTTTCCACATATTTGCCTCTACTTTGATAACATGCTCGATACAGTTTGTCCAATTTTCCTTACTAACATGACTTACAGCACTATCAAACAATTTCACAACATCGTTTATTTTAAAAGTAGTATTTTTTTTCCAACTTCCCCCTTTACCTGAGCCCATATTAATTCTATGGGATTAAGTTCACAATGATAAGGGGGAAGTCGAAGAACTGATATACCACGAGAAGAAGCCATTTCTTCTACAATGTAGGTTTTGTATTTATTCTTGTTCATTTTTGCAATTCTGTAAAGTTCTTTCCTTAGTGGATCTTTTGGAAACTTAATATTTTTCGAAATAAGCCACTCCAAAAGCTCTGCTTTACGCCAACGACTTGTGGGCAATGCTTCTCGTAACCGTGAATGGTAACTTGCGTTGTCCATAACAATAACAGCCCCTTTTGGAATCAGATCCAACATTTGAACAAACCATTCCTCGAAGACATCCCCATTGATATCTTCGTGATAGTCCCCCGTGCGTTTTGAAATAAAAGTTAATAATCCACCATCAACAAAACCTTCAGAACTTCCAACATGGACAATGATAAGTCTTTTTCCTTATCCAGATGGTGGCTACAAACCTAACGACAAACCTTTCACGAATGCCTGCCTTCCGCTTTTAATGTTTTCATCTTGCCAAGATTTGGAAACTGTATATCCAGCATTTATCCATGTTTCGTCTAAGTAGAAGATTTTCAAATTTTGTTCTCTGGCATGTCGAATGCTTCTTAAATAGTCTCTTCTCCAAAAAACTATTTCCGGTTTATCTATCAAGAGAGATTTTCAGATTGGTTTGTTTTATATTATGAATAAACTGTGTTGCCTTTCTTTATCAAACTTACTAAAATCTATGTACCTCTATCACTTTTTTTTATTAATCGTATATTCTTTAGCATAGCTGCAACTCATTCGTTCAATACAAAATGTACCTTACGGTATACCCTCTTAAAATATATTTTGGTACTCCTTGTCCTTTCTATATAGACTATAATTTATAATAGTAAATATGATATCAAAAATTACTAATAATAGGAAATATACCAGTTTCCATTGGAAATTACTCCCAAATTTTAAAATAAAATTCAAATTTCAATGCACTTTCCGACCACAACCCGAGGATTTCCGAAAGCTACCGATGATACGTGTGTATTTATTTTTCAAATTTTTAAAATTGAGTTGGAAACATGAAACTGTAAATTGATTCATTTTAAAAATTCAAGTTTTTTTTTAATTACCTTTTCAAATTCATATCCCGAACATTTTTCGAAATACAAAATAATTAACATTTAAAAATAAACCTTTGTGATAAAGAATCCTATTAATTTAAATATATTTTTCCCAAATTACCCCTGTATAGCTTAAAATAAAATAAGCTTTTCGAACTTATCAGGTATCTACCGGTCTCATTATTGACAACAAAAGCGAGTCGTAAACCGTTTGGGACAGCAACTTGAATCAAACCGCCCTGGAGTGAAACATCTTATATTTTTATTCTGTAATCTTTGGTAATACCAAGGTATTTCACCTCTTCTTCCACCTCAACTTGAAAATTTAAAAGTAACTGTTCAGTGGGTAAGGGAACTATTTTTATTTTATAGTACAATATTTTGTAGCACATAATTTTATATTCGTAGTTTTCTTTCCAACTAGTGGCATGTTTCAATGAGTACTTACCATTGAATTATTTGAAAACAATATTGTAATATCCGTAAACATCTGACTGTTGAAGGATTATTGCATTCCAACTATCTAGGTACTTTTTGAAACAAACTCAATTAAATCCAAAATATCTTCATTGTTCTACTTGGGTATGTTTGTTTTTTCAAGTTATTTATATTTTTCTTTACATGATTGTTAATGACTATGTTACAAGTGCACATGCAAATTTCTAGGAACATATGTATACGTCGCATTATGAAAATTTATGTGGGCCGATTTGTGACAAAGGATAAAATGAATTCAATGAAGTTCAAGTACAAGATGTGCGATGCCCTTGGTTTCTTTGCTAAAAATAGGTGCTTGGTATTTCTAAAAGTGTAAAAGTGCGAGCAATATAAATTTACGTATTATACAGTTTGGAGGAATATTAATTTTAAAGAAAAGAGTTTCTGTTTTAAACAGTTTCAATATTGTACAAAAATAAATCTAATCATCAGGATCGTATTCAGCCAAATTCGAAAAGGCTATGAAATTAATAATTACCAGCTTCTTTTTCCAACTGAAAATACTTGAATACTTTCATAATGCTTATGATTTTTCCGTGTATCTGGGCATATTTTTGTATTATTTAAATAAAAATAACAATAAGATTGATATTCACTTTTCATAAATAATAATTGACCGTAAATAACAAAGTACAGACCTGAAGAGAACTGTCAGTGGAACATTTAAAGAAGACACATTGCCGCTACGAAAGGTACGTCTACATCCCATTTTGAAGAAAATGATCGATGCCAGCCCAGCGACACTCGCATTGGTCTGAAATTGACTAGTTTCGGTTGGTTCAACATGCGTTTAATATCGCAATTTAAATGCAGCTGATACAAGTTGCGTCAGATAGTAATATATTCCATTTTAGTTTGGACCATTACTTACGATCACTCTTTAGAATGACGTAGGTACTTTTAGCGAACGAGAAAAACCCATTTTCGATAGGAATGTATAATATATTTTTATCATATTGATAGCACGATTTCAGGTAAAAGACCCTATAACCGTTATAATCCATAGGCGGACATTGGAATTTAGGCAGGATAAAATAAATCAATAGGGTACAAGCATAAATTTTGCTATTTGTGGCAATTGACGCTTTATCAGGTCTCCCTAACTCAAAAAAATATAAACTTTACTTTTAAAACGACTTTAAAAATCATAAAATTTGAAAGTCCGCCAAAACGCGCTTTACGTCATAAAGATGGCTGCTCCATGGTGTGACGTCTTTTGTTTACGTTCTTATTCGTGTATCACGCTCAGAGTTCTTGTGACCTAATTTGTTTCTGAAAGCTTTAAAAATGGATAAAACCGAAAAAAAAACTTTGTATTCCAAGTATTGCATTGTTCCAGTGTGTAAATCAACGTCTATTAAAACTCCAGACAAAATATTTGTTACTTTACCTGGTGGCGCAAGCAAAAATACACTTAAGAGAAGGGCATTACTTTTGTTTGTGAAGACCATTTTAATGTAATTACCTACTTCTATGCTGGTAATTTTTATTCTTAAATAGTTTGAGGTTATGTCTAGGAATCAACCATAAAAACATCATTTTCTTACGACCACTCATCGAAATATGGTTGGTATATATTATATATAATACATAGTTCAAATCGTACTCACGATAATGCTTTAACTCCTCTTATTTCCTCTGCATTAAAGCAGCTGTTTGACTTCATAAATTCAAGCAGAATAACTGAATCTACTTTGGGCAAGTTATCAGTTTGTGCTTTCACAAAACCTTCGCTAGCCATATCTTTACAAAATATGAAAGAATCGTCACTGAGCACTGAACTAGTAAATAGAATATATTCTTCCAAAAGTTTTAAAATATCCTCGGAAATATCGAATACATATTTATGTCCACTTTCCACTTTACGTTTACTTTTAGAAATATAAAAAAGCACACACAAACACGTAATGGTCTCAAACAAACATATAAGTGATATTTTTATGTCGATTAAGCAATTTATAGTTGATTAAAATACAATGTAAACACACAACTACACATAACCTAATGCAATACCGGCCATATTGACATAAGTAAACAAGAGTAAACACAAGAGATATGACATCACACATATCATCGGTAGCGTTCGGAAATCCTCGGGTTGTGGTCGGAAAGTGAATTTTATTTTAAAATTTGGGAGTAGTTTCCAATTGAAACTGGTTTATTTCCTATTATTAGTAATTTTTGATATCATATTTACTGTTATAAATTAATATCCAAGCAAAATATGAAATATGCGTGTACTCTATTGTATCTCAATTCTCCAAAATCGAATAAATTTGAACAATAAGTAGGATATTTAAACCAGGAGATCTAAAACCTAAACATAAAAATTACGCGCACAGATACTAGAAAATAGTACCTACTCTCATAAGTTCCGCCCAATGGCATCTTGCTATTTGTCAAAAGTGTCTGCAGAGAACTGGAAAAAAACTGTGAGTCATACTCATAAAGAAGAACAGAAGACATGGCAACTGGACAATATCGTATAGTTGAACATCCGTCGGATTCTGATAAAATGGAATTTTGATTGGGTACATCAGCTACAAGTTTTCAACCAATCAGCCCTTTTTATGGCTACAAATAATTCTTAAATGTAGAACTTACTAATTAATTAATTGAATTGAATAACTAGGATCTTATTCTTACCCAACTGCACTGCACTGTCACGGCAAATTTATCACTTCTAATTTTATTTGAATGGTAATGGTATTAGGGTTCTATTGTCCTCGCTACCCGCGGTTCACTATAATACATGAAGAATCTAGCGAAAGTTGCTAACTGAACACTTATGAATCACCCTGAAGTGTTTCAGACACGTTTTTGAATTTATAATGAGCTCTTTCGTTATCAATATGATAAAAATACACTATAAAAATAGTGTTTTCTGAGAAATAAAATAAATTGATTGATTTATTTCAATAAAGTGACTCGCGTTTGGAATTCTACTTTAAAAATATCTCATGCACTCATGCTACCGAAAATAAGAATTTTTAATCAGTATTTTACGTTAATAAAGAATCCAAGACCTTTACCTAACCTTTAGGTAATCACTTCAACGTCACTCGCTGATTACCTTTTCGCCAGTACCAGTCAGTATCGATGCAACAATATTATGTGAGTAATAAATATGAATTTGTTAAAAAAATTCCACGAAACAATTAGGCAATATTCATCGGAGGCAACTTATTATAATAACGTTAAATATTCCTTTGTAACTTTTTTACACTTCAAGTGACTTTCTCCCGAAATATGTATCTCGACAAAAAATAAATGTCGACAACCTCGATAGATATAGAGAGTGCGGAATAGTTATCGAATAATGAAAATGTCCGGTCCTTTTTTTTTCGGCAATGTATAAAGCCTAATATAATGCTGTCTGGGGGCCCACGGCAGGTCCATCCATTTCTCCAGGCATCGCCTTGCGAATCCTTCTCCGACGATCGTTTGGTCATTCACCTCAACGCGCATTCTTTACACGGTGGCTCATTTTCGGTGCAAGATATTCAAAATTTCTTTTTGGAAACCGGAAGTAGTTATTTTTTGGTTTTGTATGTTTGAAGCGTTGCTGAAAAATTCCGTACAGGGAATGAAGCATTTTGGCTCGCAATTTTTTCGTCCAGCATGGATTCACTTGAAATTCTCATACAAGGTAGGGAATAGGTCAAGGATCATTCTACTGGGTAGCGAGAAAGTCTGGCACCAAGTCATTTTCTTTGAAAATAACATATAGTTATCAAATTTTAGGGTATTGTATTCTTCGTTTCTAAAAGGAACTGCCAAAAAAAAACGAAGAATACAATACCGTTTATAGCCACAAAATTTGATGATTATATGTTAATTCTTTTCAAAGAAAATGACTTGGTGCCAGACTTTCTCGCTACCCTGTATATATCATGCCGCTGTACGTTAAAGCCTTGGTTGTGCACAATTTTTATTGAATTTTAACTAGAGAAATCTATGGAAAAAGTAATTTCCAGAAAAAATTGTTCTTTTTAACAGTTTTTCGATGAAAAAAATCGACCTTTTTAAAGGTATTTTTGCGAATAACTCGAAAAATATGCATTTTATCAAAAAGACCACGTAGATCAAAATTGTAGCTTTTAAAAACACAAGCAAAATTATTGGAACTTTAGTTTTTTACGTCAGGTTATGTTTGAGCGACCGGGGGGGTCGCGACGCAAAAGATCTGAACGTTACGTTACGTTGCTTCGTTATGTTATGTGCCTTGCTTGCGTGCGTGTGCTCTCTCCTGAGTCTCTCTCTCTCGTTTACGAAGCAGCGATTCATATGCTTCGGCCGGGAATCGAACCCGGGCCGCCCGCGTGGAAGGCGAAAATTCTACCATCTACCACTGAACCACCGATGCTATATTAAAATTCTATGCAAAGCTGGTATTCGCAGTGCTGGTGATCTACTTGAATTTGTTCGGATAAATGTTTACTATTATTTCCATGATTTTTTTTGCGCGATTGATCTTTTTTGTTTATTTACAGCATCGGTTGTCATGACGGTAGGTTGTGTTTACTGTTTCTAAGTTTAACACATCGGTGAGTGATTTACTTACCGTTCAGACGTCGAAAAGTAATAAATATTACACAATTTCACCAAAATGCAAAATATATTTTAAACCGATCGAGAAGTATAAATGTCACTTTTGACATTTCGTTCATTTCGAAGAAATTTAAATTATTTTATTCGGAATTTATTTCAATACGATCGCGCAAAAAATGGTATAAGCATCTCGAACGTTAAGGGTAATTACAACGTTTGCATGTAGATTCCTTTCGTAAAATTGGACAAAATGATATGAGGATTAAGGGGTCTAGCACATTTACTTTTCGAAATACAGGGTGTTGAAATGTTGAAAACTTGAGTGTTTTAATTCGATAACTTTAAAATGGATGGATAAATTGATTTAACATTTGGCAGGCTGTTAAGGTCTTCAAAACACGGCGAAGCCGGAGTGCTCGAAATAGATCAAGTGTTTTAAAGACCAGTTATCCATGAATACTTTACGCTATTTTTTTTATTGGTGCACTTTGAAATTATAAATACTGGTCTATAACTACTACAACAACAAGAAATGGAATAACAACTAAATGTCAAATGGTTGAATTCGTGATGTATAATATGATGTATACCTTGCGTTGTCATGGAAATGAGAAAAGCATAAACTAATTTGTATTTTGATGGAAGTTCAACCTTATTGAGTTCTGTGATTGTCAATAGTATTAATTGAAATACCATTTTCTAAGATTTGAAAAATCGAAATATTAATATTTCAAACAATACCAACGGCACTTTCCATTTTAATTTATAAATTTGACATTGTTAAATATTGTTCGAATAAAAGTTTTGACGTTACAAACTACTCCTATCAGATCAATAATAAAAAAATTGTCATTTAGACATGATTTAGACCATAGATTTAGACTTCGTTTCTCGAGTTGTTGATGTTGCCACGGTAACTTTCAAACACGCGCGTGTTTTAAAGTTCGATTTAAACACGCTGAGGCGTGCTTTAAATAGGTAATATGTCAGTATCGCCAAACTTTGCATTATTTTTTTCAACGTTACCTGTCAATAAAAACATAGACTTATGTTTCTTCTATATCAACAGAGATACTGGCTTACTGTATTAATATTTCAATGTAGTAGATCAAAAAGTATTAAAGTATTGAGTATTGAGTCACCCTATACACTGTACATCCTGATCTTGTCACTGGGAGAAAGTCTGAATGAAATGCGCTAGGTAGGTCACGTCGATAATTATACATAGATATTAGATGCAGATATACTGGAGGAACGAATGCAAAGTGTATTAATAATTATTAGTAATTACCCATATTTTATTTACATAGAGAATTTTGTTATCAACGTCCAATCGAGTTATTCGATATATCGATTCTTTTGAATACCACAAATTAACTGTTACGCATCTCAAATCCACTTCCTCAAAACGTTGATGTTTCCGTTGGACTTTTTACTGCCTCCGAGGCATCAAAGATCTGAAACCACCCTTCCGTCTGTTTTGAATCGATTTTTCGGGTGTGTATATAAAGATAAGAAATGATGTAAGTTCAGTGTTCAGTTTCTAAACAACTATTTGGTATACACAAAGTTGCAATTGTTAAGTTATTCATATAGACTATGAGCCCATGGGGAAAAAGTGTCGCGATTTGAAACAGCAGCAAACCCATTCAGAACGATAGTTTATCATGCCACCATCGGTTCCAGCGCTATGGCGTACATTTTCTCTTGTGCATAAAAGCGCAGTGATAAGAATTTTTAAAAAATTTCCTAGATTTTCCGAACGATTATTTTTGAACGTCATAGACTCTGGACCGATCTCCTATGATTCTACTATCAAATGTAACAAACGGCGTACAGTTTCATAGGTATCACGGTTTCAGGGGGTGAAAAATAAAATGTTCAGTTTCCCACAGCGCTTTTCTGCACAAGAGAAAATGTACGCCATAGTGCTGGAACCGATGGTGGCATGATAAACTATCGTTCTGAATGGGTGCTGCTGTTTCAAATCGCGACACTTTTTCCCCATGTGCTCATAGTCTAATATATTAATATTATGTATTTAGAGTTTACATTAAATGAATAATAAAAATTGATTAGAATAGTCAAGAAATGTGATATTATAAAAAACAAACATTTATTTAATTTAACCTTGTAAAACTCATAACCATTCAAAATAAGCTAATTATATAATTAAATTTTTTTAAATTGTGTTGGTTGCTTTACATTTATAAAGTAATATAGAATTTTTGACTGAAATATATACTACAAATTTTGTTATGTGAAAATGAGATCATAATATGTTTGTAGTAGTACAAGAAAATTGACCTTTTTCTTTACCTGGTATCTTGTATCTTTCTTTTTTTTTCCAAGGAGCCGTCCCTTCGCCGGGCCGGTACTACCTCAGCCTCCTGGGCTTATTGTGGAGGATACTCCTAGTGTTCTGACTACAACCTATTCAGCCAATCCGTTCCCTGTATTAGCTCATACAGGTTCTTTGCTGGTTGGTTGTAGAAGTCTTCTGGAGTCATTTGGGTTCTGCCATACAGTTTCTGCCTTCTGTGGTCCAGCGACTCACAATTGCATAGTATATGCAGAGCTGTTTCGGTATCCTTTTTGCATCTTCTGCATGTAAGGTCTCCGTTATACAGCCCTATTTGTGTTTAGGTGCTCCTTTGTGGGAAAGTGTCCCGTAAGTAGCCCCGTTATGGTGCGTAGTTTGTACCTGCTCATTGAGAGCAGTTCTTTCGCTACTTTTTCTGATGGTTCTTTTATGAATTTCTTCCCATGTATTAGCCTGGACGTATTCTTCCAGTGTTTATTGTGTTGTTCTTTCACCACCCTTTTAACCATGACCTCGTTAAGCATCTGGGGATGCCCACAGCAGGTTCGGGTCCGTTCATCAGAGTTGACGATCCTACTCTTGCGAGTTCGTCAGCTTTTTCATTGCCTGCGATTCCTTTATGACCTGGGACCCACTCCAGTGTTACACTGTTCCGAGTCGCCAGTCTTTTAAGTTCTTCGCCGCATTCCCATCTAGCCGAGATGTCACCCTATAGCTCTGAAGTGCTTTAAGGGCGGCTTGACTGTCACTGTAGATCCTGATCTGCCTGTTGTTGCAGGCTCTCATATTATTAGCCCTTGCACATGCAAGTATTGCATAGACCTCTGCTTGAAATACAGAAGCGTATTTTCCTAGCAAGACGGTTCCTTCATATTTGCTCGTCTTGCTGTATATGCCCGCCCCGGTGCCGAGTTCATTTTTTGATCCGTCTGTATACCAGATCAGTTCATTCGCTCTACTAAGTGGTGGTGCGTTCTCTTCCTCAAGCTCCTTTCGATCTTTGATGACAATCTCGAAGTTCTTGCGAAAGATATATTTGGTGGTCATGTGGTCTGTTGGCATTTTGAAAATGTCATCATCCACATGCCTTATCTCTGTGTGTCCTCTCCCATGTGCCACGTCATGGTCTGATGCTTTTTCCAGTCGGGTTAGTGCTGCCCTTGCTTCGCACACAATGTAGCTTAATGTATCTTAAAGGGTATTTAGGATTCGACTCAAAAAAGTGAAAAAGCGTTAAAAAAATTGAAACAGTTTTTGTTTAACCACTTTACTGTATGAACAGTGTAATAATAAAACTCTACAAGACAGCTTCACCAAACTAGGTCTCCACAATTTGAATACTTGTCACACTATTCGTAAATTTCTAAATATGTAACTGGTAAGCCTATAGTTCAGATAATAACCTTTTTGGTGTGCGTCATCGATTGTTAATGACCTTCTTATTGGATGAAATGGAAAAAAAGGCAAGTCTGTGATTAATCCTAATTAAAATATTACAATAATGAACCGTTTAAATTTACCTACTACAAACGTTGACCCTAATCTTTGACTTACAAAAATTGCGTGTAGTTGTTGATAAAAAAGCTAACTCTGTTCTGCTGGTGGATATTGCTGTACCCAATAATAACAATATTCTAGACAATCTATGAAGAATCAAAGTAGTGAACATTTTGGCCAAACAGTTGATCAATGCAATTCCTCTATAAATATCAAGAATTTCAACGGGACCACCACACAACGGTTAAATGGGTTAAAAGTACAAAAGGCAATGAGCACACGCCCATCTGTTTAGGTAGAGGGGACTGATCTAATTATGAGTTTCACACATAGAATAATCCTCGCCTCTCTCTTTTAAACAGAGTTGTTCATATTATCCTTGTCATCGTCTGATCTATTTATTTTTTCGCAATCTGTATACTTTTTTATGTCTATACTAATGACCGAATTCGGTACAAGATTTCATTAATCAACATTTCTTTTTTTTTCACTGCAAATCAACGATGTGTTGTAATTCTCCAATTACTTTATTAAAGTAAATACTGTAAAATCGAAATTTCGTTAAATTAAGTTTGATTAGCGTTTACTTTGGGTAGCCAAGGGTAAAATTAACATATAATTCGTTCATTATTCATTTGCGGCGTTGTGGGTTAATTAAAGCTGTTAAGTGAGGTAGAAAATAAGAAAAAGTTTCAAATTGCCGTTATCTTAGATTTAAAAATAAAATAATATCTCGAAAAGTTTACATTTTAGTGTTATATCTTATTTTTCAATCGTATTATTATTGAAGAAGTTTTTTTTTATTCAAGTTTATTTAAACGATGTAATAAAACAATTTGTCCACCACTATTTGATAATTTTAACATTTTACGTGTGCTTCTTCAAGTATAATGACGTAAATTATAGCCCTATTTCCATCGTTAAATTAAAACTATTAATAATAGAGGTAGTTACGGGAGCTGGAACTTTTTTTTCGGAAATTTCCTCCTCTCCAAGGGCCTATAAGCTAAATATTTTGAAAATTGAAAAAGCGAAACCACCGGGGTTCGAACCCGGGACCCCTCAGTTACAAGCCCTTACGTTAAGCCCTGCGCTACGGCGGTTCCTACCAATCAATGTTCTGTTCGGTATTATATACTTTATTCAATCGCGACTGCGTCTTACAGGCCTTTTTTCCAAATATTTTAAATATTAATAGTTTACGAGTTATTAACAAAAACCTAAATACCTACCTCTTTTTTTTCGTCTTATTCTGTTAATAACAATTGCAATTTTTTACGTGCAGTAAAATCCTCGAAACACATTTTTCTAGAGGTCATTCCAAATCCAATGAGCTATTGCTCATATTTTTAGGAGCTTTATCTCTATTTTTCACGGTTTTATAAAATATGTAATTCGTCTATTATCACGGTTAGACAGATAATATTCCTCATATCCCTTGCAGCAAAATGCTCGGACAATTTATCTCTATATTAATTTATAGAAGATTCCAATATCATTTTATATTCCACAAAACAATCTAACAAAATAACCGTTCACCAATAGCAATAGCCAAAAGCTATACTAACACTACATAATGAAATATGATACATCTAATCTAGTTTTTGATAACTACATCCGGTCATCGTCCGTCCGCCCACGGCGTACTGCGGATGGTATCGTCGACTCATCACGCATCAATATTATCAAAATCGTAAATCCCTTTCGCCATAAATACAATCACGTTCCGTCTTTCAGACTGTCGTTCTATATATGTATCTACACCGACATTTTATTTATTCTGAAGGGTGTTATTGTTATAAATTATTAACAATTATTCAAACGGGTGACTACGAATAATTGCACCACTATACCTAGATTTTATAGGGTTTTAAAGCCAATTGAAAACGGCTACCTACTTGTTATCTCAAAATTTCCTAAAATAAGAGCAAAAATTTGAAATTATTAAATAATGAAACTATCACATTTTAATCGAATAAAGTTTATTTATAAATTCTTTTTTTAATTTCTTGGGAAATTAAACCACAATATTTTTAAATTCTTTATTTCAACGTTTCGGTAGCGTTCCAGAAAAAATAAGTAGAAATTAATTTTTATCCCTAACTGACACAACAGAAAAAATTTGACAACTAGACAATCAAAAATTATTTTGAAGTTTAAGACTGCAAAATTTTGTTATCAAATTTTTATTAAGGTCCATTCATAGCAGATCATATCTGTGGCAAAATGTGAAATGAAATATTTCATTTTATGACATTCCAACGATATGATAGTCTACTAGAAATGGAATCCAGTGAAGTGCACGTTCCAGGAACGGTTTTTATTGGGATAGCGCGTTTTTTTCGCTTATATTGGAAATGTTGTTAATAAAACGCGTTTCTTGATAGTTTTTTTGTGTATGAATATTTAAGATTTTGAAATATGTATACACAGTTTTGTGATTTTGTGTATTGAAATGTGTATCGATTAACAACTATTCAAATTATAAATCATAAGAAAACCTGGATAAAAACTTATGATGCTATCCTGATAACGCAGGTAATTGATTATTGGAAATTTCTCTTTCTAACATTGGTAACCAAATTTGACTACATTCGGCTGAAATACTAGCTACACATTTCCATGTTCCATGGAACTCTCATCTACACAGCAGAGCAAAAAGAGCATATGTGGCATATGAGCAGTGTCGGAGGACAGTGGGACGCACATGGGGTCTGCCGCCCCGTGTGGTCACCTGGATCTACACAGCAATAATAAGACCCATGTTAACGTATGGAGCAATTGCATGGGGACCGAAGGTTCTACAAGCAACGGCCATCCAAAAATTATATCAAATACAGCGAATGGCTTGTTTAAACATCACAGGAGCCATGAGAACAACACGAACCGCAGCAATGGAACTAATTACTAGTCTGACCCCTCTGGACCTACAAGTCAAGGAGGTTGCGTTAATGGCCATGGTACGATTGCACACGGCTGGTGTAAACCCCGAAGTAGGAATGGGCCAATTGAGGTTGAGCCTATGGCAGGAAGCGCTCACTGCGCTACCTCTGCTGCAGGCAGCCAACGATGCAATTGAACCCAGGTTTTTGTTCAACAAACCCTACAAAATTCAAATAAAACAGATCACAGAGCTAGATGCTGCAAATGCAATACGCATATATACAGATGGTTCAAAAATGAAAGAAGGCTCAGGCTGTGGAGTTTACTCGAGAGCACTAAGCCTCAAGATTAAGTGGGGAATGGGAAACAACACCAGCGTGGTTCAAACAGAACTGGCTGGTATCTCAATTGCCACAAAAGAACTAACCAGAAGAGGAATTTCTGGCAAAAACATAATAATCTGCACTGATAGTAGACAAGCCCTATTAGCCTTGAACAGACAACGTGTTATATCGAGGCTAGTACTAGAGTGCCACCAAGATTTAGCTGACGTCTCGGCAGATAACAACATTATCCTGAGGTGGGTTAAAGGGCACGACAGGAGTAAAGGAAATCGCATTGCAGATTCTTTAGCCAGGGAAGCCGCTGGACTAAAAATTCTAGGACCCAGTGACACCTACTGCCTAACGACTTCGACAATTGCGGAACTAGCCAAACGTTACACCCATGCTCAATCCCTTAAGAGATGGGATGGAATCAAAGGATGCAGTTTTGCCAGGATCACCCTGGGCGACCCTGGGAAGCTGGCGCCGAAGAAATATTTGGCGATGACCAGGAAAAACTTACGTTTAACAGTAGGATTTCTGACTGGTCACTGTCAACTAAGTAAACACCTCCATACTATGGGGCTAGTGGACACACCTCTATGCAGGATGTGTGAACAGGAAGATGAAACTGTCAGGCATGTCTTATGCGAGTGTCCGGAGTTATCGTCAATAAGAGAGTGTGTGTTGGGTGAGTCTTGGCCTACACCTGCCGATATAAAGGAGATGTCTCCCAGTGACCTGTCCACCTTCCTGAAAAGGACAGGATGGACAATGGCCTAGGAGGACAACTCCTCGGGAGGATGTACAATGGGTCACATGAGGCCTAAGTGCTGTGAGCCTACACACTCACCCTCCCTACTCTACAGATACAGATAGCTACACATCTGCATTTAGTTGTATTAAAGCACTTTCTTTGATTTTCCGTCTTTTATTGTTGGTTTCTTTTAATATTATTTTTGATGAATCCCATTGAATTTGATGACCCTCTTCTGCTATTCAAAACTCCCCTCCCCCCCTCGTATCTTTTGAACGGCTACACTTACATTAATAATATTTGGAGGGTGAAAATAAAGTGTTGGTAACGGGTGACGTAATAGTAATAGATGACGTCACAGTGTCACTCTGGTTAATAATTTTAAATAGGACCTTATGGCAAGTGATATCTCGTTTGAAAGGCATTGACATTGGCTACATAGCCATATTAATTTTGTTTGGGTTCAAACTAATTTTGACGGATAAATTAAATAAATACCAAAATTATTGAAATTATTTTTTCAATTTAATTAATCAAATATCAACAATGGATTCTTATAGCAAGTGTTCAAAATGTGCTCCGTCTACTTCCTGACAGTAATACATCCTATTAGTAAACTCTTGTCGTACTCGTTCGAATGTGTCAGCTGAAATTGCATTGCATTCTTCAATAATTCTTTCTTTCAAAACGCCAATGCTATCTGGTGCCGTAGTATAAACAATTAATTCCCCGTTTTCACTACTTATTTTAGAATCTGACAACAGAGCCCTGAGGCTAGATTCCATAAACATCTCTCTCGAAACACGTGTTACTCTACACAGTTACCGTTTTTTCTACCAATTGCTAATACCGTAAAAAGTAGCGGAAATGGCAACACTCTCAGGAGGCTTCTAGCGGTTGCGATGATATACAAACCAATACGAGCTACGGAATATAGAATACGAGCTTTTGTTTTGTTTTATATGATTAGCGGGAATAATTGAGGTTTTTCGACTTGACGAATAAAAGCTTACTCGAATGTTTTTCCAATACACTTTTAGATAGGTAGCTTAATTCTAAAATATAGTTTTTTTGATAAAATAGCACTGCACAGCAAAGGTTAATTTAACTGGCTGAATAGAGTATATTCTTATGTCCAGCCTCCTCTCTTAAAAAGTTCACGAGCCGCCACTGAACTGGACCTATCTTGTAGCCTGAATTGTATTTTAAGAAACTAAAACTACCCTTAGGGAATTCTCCCAAAAACTTGCTCGAAATCGTACCTCTATTAATTACTAAAAATGTGGTAATTGAAGAATGGGAAAGCAGCCCCCTCCAAACAATAGAAAGTTTAATCTACAACATGCTTAATTAAGTAGAGAGAATTACACACACTATATTAACATCAAATTATACTTTTAAATATAGCTATCATTGTTTTCATTTACAAATTCATCGCAACGTACGTGCTTATTACAGTAAACAATGTTATTATTAATACAGAATAAATTAAATAAATTCAATAACTAATGAAATTATAAAATAATAATTCCACCTATACCTACGTTCTATAACAGTCACTTAACATCAACTTTAGTAGTAGGAAGCATTCTGCGCAGATTCACCTGCGTCGGAATAGAATATGTCAACGGCGACAGCTGATAGTCCAACATCCGAACCGAACTAAGGTCGTTCTTCACACGAGCTTCTAGCTGCAGAGCATATTAAGCCAATTAAAACGCCTATCGGATCCCACGCAATCCGATTGGTTGAAACGATAGTAGTAGAGGTGCGCATGCGTCCAAGCAGCCTTTAACGTTCTATTCGATGTGTCTGAATGTAAGCTGATTAGCACAGTTAATAGGATACTGGGCTTACAACTTTTTGTTTTTTGTTTTAGTTTTCTATTTCTTATTTTCTGATATTTTTATACATAGTTACTTTGATCAACCGGGTTTGGGCCTGGGTTTTCTTGTGGAGTGTTCTGGATAGTTTATCTACCGAAAAAGTATATTAGTACAATTTTAGCTTAAACAGTTTTCATTTGCAACGAGCTCAAATACACTGTTATATAATTTTTTTATAAGTCCGACCCTGTTCATTATTTTTGCTTCCAAATTTACAGTCATGTTGAGGACATCTTAGGTTATTAACTTATTAGCCCTGCAAAAAGAAAATAAATTGCCCAAAAAACCTAAAAAAATATTTCCAATTAAAAAATGTACTCCTTTATTTTGGCCCACAGTGTACTTACAGTCGCCAGTTCCAGCATTGCTCTATGATTGTTCGCAATGTTCGCAACCAGGATATGCGTAAAATAGAATAATAGAGACTTTTAGCTTGTCTTAAGTTTCTCACGTATCCGTATACGTAACGAACTGCGCATGTGTAGACCCGTTACGTCTCAGCCGATACGATGCGTTGAACCTTCGTTGAACGTATTGTTACGTACCCTACTCCGTATACTTAAACGTATCCGTATCCCGACCAAAGTAAGTATTCCGTGCTATTAGTGCTATATTACATCATCTTCCTCGTCTAGCAGCAATGGATTATTTAATATCGCCCCCATTTTACGTTTTACAAAAATATAAAAAGGTAAAATAAAAAAACTTTGAGGTTATACAATTAAATACAGAACGAAACGATACGTTTTCTGCTAAAAAGATTTTCTTGACAATTTCTTTACGTCAACGTAACTCCAATACGGATACGGATACGTGTAAAAACTTATAACTAGCTAAAAGTGTCTAATCCCAGCAAGTTGAATTAACTAAATTGACCAAATCTCCAATGCGTAGAAATGCAATTGCGTATTCTACAAATAATTTTGTCCACTATGTGATTCACAGAAATAGATAAGTGCTTTTAACTATATCTATCTACTAGGCTAGGACCATAGAGAAATAATAAAATTTAGTTCTCTATGACTAGGACTATAGTAACAGTAATATGAAAATCCATAAATAATTATTTCTGCTGCCAATAAATTGATTCTTTTGATATTTGTTTTTGAAGTGAATTAATATTGATCGGCATATCAGCGTTTTGTTTTTGTTGCCAAATTGTAGGAACCTCTGCAATACGTATTTTTTTCCAACGTAAAATAGAAATACACTGTTTATGTAACTATAAATACTTAATAATATCAATAATACTAAGAAATAAAGAAGCAATTCCAGAAGTTCTATTTATATAACAAGATTAATTGTGTTGGTTGGTAATTGCATATAAGTACCTACATACAAGAAATTTTTCTTTTCAACTTAAAAGGTCTTAACCAAAATAGTTTAATTATGAAAATTAAAAAAAGTAGCCGGCTTATGTCTAATACAATAAATTGTCACATACCTACCCACATAATTTTAAACTCCCATAGTTAATTTGTATACCAAATGTCAACTACTTATTTTTGCTTTTTTATTGGGGGTACTTGAATAACATCCCTTACAGAAATTATTGATTTTTGTCATCTTTTAATTTTCCATAGAATTTATTATAAAACTGGAAAGTAGTTACTGATAATAAAAGTTGTAGATTTAAATGTCCAGTTGGCAATACCTGAGTACCTACCATATTATATAAAACAAAATAACAATACCTATATTACTTTTTATTCATAGAAATTCCACATAAAATAATATATTCATGTTTGATACGTTTTAGATATTTTTACACACCGAAATGTTTAAATCGAATATACTTTTTAAAAATCGAAGTCTTTAATAAAAAATATATAAATAACTAAAAGGTACTTACCTAGAAGATTAATTTAGCACGAACAGTTCTTAACAAGGCACTTTAAGTACAAAAAGTCCGATTTTGCGAAAAATTTCACTGAATTGAAGGTCCAAGAAAATTCCTTGGCAATGAATACGAATACGCCCTCCTAACTTGACAGATGTCAAAAGACAGAGATTTTGCAAGAAAATTTAGAAACGAGATTTTTCTTATAGTTGAATACAACTAATTTCAGAATAATCAGTATAATCTTTTTATAAAAAAATTATATGAACTACGTTAAAAAACTTCAGATATGACAACCGGGATCTAATATTCTAATAAATGAATAATAGAAATAGGAGGTGTATAAACCGAAATGTCACGAGTCACGAATAACGATGAAAACATAGAGCCACCACATCGATTTAGTAGTCGACTATGTGTCCTTAAATGTATTACTCAATCATTAAGCAAATGATTACTTATTGAGTTATGGTAATTTGATAGATAACTAAACTATACCGTCATCTCATCACTTATATAATATTAAGACACTACGTATTTCGTATTTGTTTTGAAAACCACGTCTTTATCAATTGGTAGCTTTAGCTACACTACTACCATCTATTATAATAATTTTAAAGTAAGGAAACTTGTGTTCGATCTGTTACTCTCGGAACCATAGATAACCTACTGCGCCAAACATTTGTTTATTCGAAAGCATTTAATCACTGACCAGATCAAGAAAACCGTTGAAATTGATATGAAAATATTAAGTATTTCATGCAAAGGAAAAAATTTACTTATTTCTGCTTTATATATTGAAGACAACACGTATATTAACGGTTACAGACAACTGCGTTCCAAAATCTACACTGCACCATCTTAAACAAAAAATAGTATGGCAGTTGGCAGTATGTTTTATGTATGGTTGGCAGCTCTGATTTAAATAACCTGTATCGAAAGCAAATGAATGTGGTGGAATATAAATCACAGATAACCCTGTGATATAAATTATAAGGCATTAATAGCATGAAAAGTAATCCTTTTAAAACCTGCTTTAAAGTTTATAAAGGATGAGCGATGAAAAAAGACCACAGTTCGGAAATCGTTACTTAACAGAAGAAGGAAATGTGTTTGAGCATAATGCATGGTATGAAAAAAGCTAATTATTTGTTATTCAGAATCGGTTCAGCTTACAATTGCTTAACGAGTACTCGTTTTTGTTCTACCCGATACAGAAAAAAACCGAAATACGGATCTCGTTATTTAACTAAAACATCGGATGTATTTTGTTTCAATGCTTGGTACGTACGTACTTTACACAAACCAATAGTTTTTGAAATTTTGTTGTTGCAGGGATGATGTAGAATGGGACGACAATCAAGAAAAAGAAGCTCAGAGCAAAGTTGCAGCAAATAGCATTGTAAAATTTAATCAAGAAGATATTATTAAATATGAAGATGAAGCTGATAAATTTTGGAATGATTTCTATGACATTCACACCAATAGATTTTTCAAAGACCGACATTGGCTGTTTACTGAATTTCCTGAGCTCAGTGATGATAGTGCAAATGAAAAAAAAGTATTTGAAATTGGTTGTGGAGTGGGCAATACTATATTTCCTATTTTACAATATTCAACCAATAAAAATTTGAAAGTGAGCATAGAAAGCTGAAAAAATATGAATTTGTGGTCCTATATCCAAGTATGTTAAGAGCACTTCACTTTTTAAGGTTTATGGTTCAGATTTTTCATCTAAAGCTATAGATATTTTAAAAAATTCTCCAGAGTATGATCAAGAAAGATGTGTGGCTTTTGAGTTGGATGCTACCAATCAAATATGGAATGTACCTTTTGAAGAAAACAGTATTGATATTATAGTGTTAATATTTGTTTTATCAGCCATCAACCCTGAAAAGTAAGTACATTAAAAAATTAGCCCTGTATTCTAAAACGGAAAACAATTAATTTTCTCAACTTCAAATTGGACTCTCTAGATTGCTAAGTGGTTAGGGTACTATTAATACACCATGTATATCTGATCTATAAAAACTTGAATCTGTTTTTAAAAAGTTTCTTCATTGTGTTACTTTAAAATTTGTTTGAACCCCAAGTACTAAACAACAAAATATATTTCAGATTCACTCAGGTAGTGGAGAATATTTATAAATACTTGAAACCAGGAGGCCTGTTACTTTTTAGAGATTATGGCAGGTATGACATGGCACAATTACGGTTTAAACCTGGAAGAAGTCTAGGAGATAATTTTTATGTTAGGGGTGATGGTACTAGAGTTTATTTTTTTACTCAAGGTAAGCACTATACACTATTCATCATTTTATCGCTAATAAACAAAATTGCCTCAATTGAAAATTACTCAACACATTGCACTGACAAGAAAAGATCAAAAAAGCAGTTTTCAGGAAATAATAAATAATAGAAAACTTATATTGGAATTGAAATGTTTTTAGTTTACATGAACGATAATCACTTTCTCTGATAGCA
>CAJUYH010006317.1:20567-34117 GCA_910591685.1 Galerucella tenella | reverse complement strand
CGCATAGGAAGAAAACGCGTTACAAATTTGGCGCCCGAGCAGGGACCCGATTTGTTGATTTATTAGGAACCGTTATTATTTTTTTTATTCCTGTTTCCATATAGCGTATTAGAGCAGGGACTCATTTGGTGATTTATTAGGAACCGTTATTATTTTTTTTCTTGTTTCCGTATAGCGTATTAGAGCAGGGACCTGATTTGTTGATTTATTAGGAACCGTTATTATTTTTTTTCTTGTTTCCTACTATGCCATGAACCAAAAATTTCTAAACAAAAAATAAATCACCAAAGAGACAAAAGTAAAAGTATATAATACAATATATCGACCAGTTTTAACTTATGGATGCGAATCTTGTTCTCTTACAAGTAAACAAAAAAGCAAAATACAGGCAGAAGAAATGAAATACTTGCGAAGAACATTTGGAACAACAAGAATGGACAAAATTAGAAACACAAAAATAAGAGAGGAATTAGGTGTATAACCCGTACTAAAATTTATAGAACAAAGACAACTTAGCTGGTGGGGACATATTCAGAGAATGAATAACAATAGACAAGTTAAAAGGACATATAAGGCAAAAATACGAATAAAAAGAAAAAAAGGAAGACCAAAACAATCTACTTCATACCGAAAAAATAAGTATTTGAGTATATTTGTACATTTATTGTTACAAAAAAAACTGCTTCACTCCAAATCTCATATTTCTTCACCCGTAAGAAATCACATTAGCCCACAAATTATGTGGCAATTAATATAAAGAACTGTCACCCCACCCTGCCCTATTATTCAAAATCGTACCGGCCGTTTGGAGTGAGTCCATAGATAAAGATATTATTCGAAATTAGATGAGTTTGTGCAATTTCACTGATTATTGTAAAGTTTGTGGGTAAAGTGCTCTGGACAAAAATGAGTCTAATAATATAGAAATGAATGAATTGTTAAACATATGCATGGCGATTCCAGAAATTGTGAAATCTCTTTGAAGGTAAGGAAATAAATGTAAGGTTATATTAAAGTAGGTAGAAGTAGCAAGCAAGCGAAATATACTTCAAACATACACATTTCTCAAATAAACCTATCAGATCTAGGTACTCCAAAAAACTACTATGCATGGGAAAAGCATTAATGAACACACTTACGGTTAGACAAAGGGTTATGTTTTAGATCATGTAGGTATGTTTAATTTTAAAAATGTATGCTTTCCTATTTTAAAAATGTATGGTTTCCATTTTAATAGATCAAAATATTCAGCAACAAGTCTTTTATTCCTATCCTGCATTCCTACCAAACAGTTCCATGCATAAATAGAGAAAACAATTTATAAGATTTAAACATGTTTGTCATGAAAATACTGTCATTTTAATCCATGTCAAGACTAACCATCGACGCAATTATATTGCTCATCAAAATTATGGTTCGGTTATGATGAATATGTTTAATTTTAGTAAACATTGATAGTTTTCTTCGTTTCCAGCAAATAAATATAATTTGCTGGGACGATACATTTTTTACAAATAAAAAACATATCGTTAACCCAAACAATATATTTTTTTATGGTAAAGAAATATATTTTACCGAGACAATTATTTCATGATAAAGAAATGTCATTCTGCCATAGAATAATTTATCTTATGATAAAACAATATAGTTAGCCCGCAAAAATAAGTATTTGTTATTGGAAAATTACTTTATTCAATTTAAATGCTTTCAAAGGTTGATATAACTATTTTGTCATTGTTCCTTAATAAATAATGTTCGAGACAAACATGATACATTTTCACAAGAATAAATATAATTATCGATAGATAATTCATTTTATTAATGACAATGAATATGGTTTTATTCATAGGAAATATTACTTCCCGAACTTGAAACAAATCCTTTCTCAACGATAAATTGAATATTACTAAGGCCATATGGAAAATCATATTTATTCGACATAATAAGATTTCAATTGTCACAAATAAATCTTTTTCTCGTAACTTTCAAATAGAGAAACAGACAATATTATTCATTTTTGTTATGATTCATTCCCGAATAACTATTACTATATTGTTATTGAAAACAGAATGAAGGAATAAATGATTGATAATGATAATAATAACTAATAACGTGTATTACCTTCTCTTGCATTATTGACTACTTGCATTCAACCTTCTTATATATGATATCCCATTCCTACAAAAGCAACACTCTCAGCTCCAGGGCAGATCTTGAAAATGGTGTATACCTTCGGATACGCATGCATGAAAATGCCTTACTTGCCCATTGTAACTATGGAAGGCACAACATTATTTTTCATAATCTCCGTTACATATCTGTGGGCTCTTTCAGCGCCATTTTCCACGAAAACCTATTATGTACGTGCTTCTTAAGTAATACCTGATACCCAATAAACCATACAACAAATAGTGTTGTGGAAACACACCTCTAAAATGATTTTTCACCTACATAATCTCTCATACTGAATATTCAAGCTTGAAATTATTTTTCCTCAATTTAGCAATAACCCCTTTGATTTAAAAACAAGCAACTGTAGTTAATTATGCAGGAATTTTGATATTCCATAGTTCAAATATCATTGGAATCATCACCCCTAGAATTAACCCGTGAATGAATTCAAATAATCTTATAATATCCAGTGAATTTCCATCAATGAAAAGAATACACAAATTTCAACGTTTTAAAATCTCACGCAGTTTAGTTCTCCCAAGAAATATGATAGAAGCGGCAAAACAGACGTTTATGTTGAAAATGTGAATTTCAATGTGTATCTCTCTCCCACTCGCTGGAAGAGTGAGAAAACATTTTCGTGAGTCAAAAAAGTTGCGTCGCATCAGTTTTTTTGACTTGATACGTGTGATCCGTGATCGCCAAGAAAAGTTATTTCTTCTCAGATGTGAATGAGCTTTACATCTAATAATTTTTGTTGGGCTATATCGTCTCTAGATAATTACTAATATAATATGTAGTACTTATCAATGATTTATAATTTAGCTCTAAAGATCTTTAACGTATTTTCTGAATGTCAGTGTAAGTCAGAAATTGAATAAAGGACCTCGGGCTTTTCTTATGACAAAGTGGCGTTCCGTCAAATGTTATAAATTTTGGATATAATGTTGTACCCGACTTCTTGACCAAACGTGTCCATGGGACCAATTCAACCCTATGACTGGTTTCCGATATACAGGGTATTAAAGTTGAAAAATCCTTGTTTTTCGTGACCACGTAATTTTATTATTAACAAATAAATATGCATTTTTAATTGATAGTACCATTGATATGCTCTAGTTTATCGTGAACACATAAATAGTTCTAAATGTCAACATATACACGGTGAGACTCAATTATACAAGGACAAGTTTTTGGAATTCTAAGAAATTCGTATATTGAATGAAAATGAGGTCAAAAATAAAAAGTTACTCCATATTCTATGTTCTGGAATCAAATATACTAGTTCTAGACGTATTCCATACAGTGTGATTCTCAATGCAACCTGAAATTAGTTTTTTTCTATATGAAATAAATAAGTTACACCATGTATTTCAAAATTAATTTTTGATGTTTAAAGCGTATTGGTTACCTAGATATTAGTACTCTTCTCAAAAAAAGGGTGATTTGCACATACATTTTGTTATCAAACCGACAAAAATTGGAGAAAATACACTTTTCCTGAATCACCCTGTATTTTATAATTAGATTCGTCAAAATGGTTAATAATTTTTGTTTTGTAATGAGTTCAAAATAGTAAATAAGCTGAAAAGATTTCATAATCTTACTATGACCAGTTTTTCAGAAACAGGGTCCTGAGGGTAGAGCACTAAGCAGAATAGGGATAGTGAACGAAACTGTAATCACATTTTCATTCACGGATACATACTGAAGTGTACCGAACCATTGATAAAAAGATGAATGGATTATAAGTATTCAATGATCCTGTAGGCATGTACTGCAGTAAATTAATAATTAATTGAATAAAATGCTGACATTTTTGTTGGGTATAAACTATTTTGCCTATTGTGTTTCCAAACAATTTTTAAAGTGTACTTCGAAAACAAATGAAGTACGTTAGAAACGTCAGTTTGTTTACATCTATTTCTGAATTTATTGTTGTAATATAATACTAAAATGGCGTTAGCAAAAAGAATTCAGTGCTATGTTTGTGACCATTATTATTTTCCAAGGCAAACTGTTCGGTTGAATCTTGAAGATAATATAGACTTCCTCCAAATTGTAAGTAACAGAAGGGAAGCGGCTGGAAATCGCATCGACAATATTCTTGGTAACACACGGATATGTACCAATTGCAATATTTCTGTATTAAATGAACTGAGAAATATGGAAAATCATAATCATCTACGATTGAATGTTTTATTTCATGCTACAAGCCGCGTGTGTATAATATGTGGTTCCAGACAAAATATACAGCGAATAACTTTAAAGTGTAGAGTTGACATTTTTGTTGGATGTAACATATACGTTCCCGATTTTTTGAGAGTTTGTGATCATCATCTGGATGAGCGTAGTTTCCGGTTGCGCCAGTTTCAAGAGAGGTTTTAACTCCGTTAACAAACCCCATATATTCACAAATATCTTCCTTCAGGGATTAAAAGAGGTAGCCAATGAAAATCGTCAAGTCAAAAACTGGGAGGATATCAATAGTTTCAATGACGAAGAGTTTAAATGCCTAACTTCGCTTTCCAAAAACAATTTTTTAGAACTTTTTGAATTTTGTGACGTGGTTGAACATGGTGGAAATATCAGAATATTTACAAAAAAGATTCATTGACCTTCTAAGTGAAATCAAGACATGGTGTTTCAGACGAATTTAAAAAAATAATTTACAATTACGGATCGAGACAAACAACTAGTACGATAATTTCTAATGTAAGAACTTCCTTGCAACAGAGATTAGTACCAAAGAATATCGGGTTTGGTTCAATTACAAGGGAGAATTATATCAATAACCATGTATCTCCTTACAATGATAAATTATATAATCCTACTCCTGCCATTCCGAAAGTTATAGCATACATAGATTGCACCTACAACGAATTAGAAAAAAGCATCAATTTTTCAACACTGCGACAGTCTTATTGTTTTCATAAAAATAAACATTTAGTGAAACCCGAAATTATAACTGCTCCTGATGGGCATGGTAATGGACCATACTTCTCTGAAGCAAAGAACAATGATGCATCTATTTTGGAGTACGAATTAGTCAACGACGTGAATGGAATGCGCACTTGGCTTGTAGAAGGTGATGAGGTGATAGTAGATAGAGGGTACAGATACTCTATCCCTTTATTCGATTAACAAGGTCTGTATTATCAATATGCCACCATTCATACCTCGATATCAATCACAGCTCACAACTTTCGAAGCAAATACAGCTGGATCATAGAGACCAGAAATAGGCATCTAAAATTTATTTTCAAGTTTTTTCCTGGAATAATTCCCACCACCCACGCAGCAGGACTACGAGAATATTACTTAGTTGCTGGCGCATTACTCAATAAGTTCCATCCTTTAATTACAATAAACGTAACATTTGAGCTGGCTGATCGAATGTTGATAAATTCTGAAGAAGTCAATGTGGTTTAACCCCGAGTAGAGGAAGAAAATCTTCGAGCACGAGGTGGTCACTGGAATCGGTTGGATCATAGGCATGTACCAACATTTCCTCATTTATCACAAGAATATTTAAGAAATCTAACGGGTCCATACCATGTACGTTTGCCAGACATCAAGAAAATGTTAAGTTTCCTTCAGTTAGACTTTCAATTTACGTATGTTTTAAGCATGATAGATGAACTTCATTTTATTTGACTACAGACAACAGTTGGTTCAAAACCATGAGCAACTTGTTTTTTGAAAATTTTTTTTCAATTATTGGGTATGGCAAAATATTATTCAAAAACGAAATATAGAATCACAAAGGGATGATTTAAAAAATAGGTATTAATGGAAAAGGTAATATAACGCAAGGATTATCGAAATACTTATCTAAGCGTATTTCACTTGTTTTTTGAAATGACGTTCCTAACGTATGGTTTGGAAACACAATAGGCAAAATAGTTTATAACCAATAAAAACTGTCAGCATTTTATTTTATTAATTATTAATTTACTGTAGTACATGCCTACAGGATGATTAAATACCTATAATTTATTCATTTTCTTATCAATGGTTCGGTACACTTCGGTATGTATCCATAAATAAAAATGTGATTAAAATTTCGTTCACTTTCCCTATTCTGTTGAGTGCTTTACCCTCAGGACCCTGTTTCTGAAAAACTGGTCATAGTAAGATTATGAAATCTTTTCAGCTTATTCACTATTTTAAGCTTATTATAAAACAAAATAAATTGTACATTTTGACGGATCTAATTATAAAATACAGGGTGATTCAGAAAAAGTGTATTTTCTCTAATTTTTGTCAGTTTAATAATAAGATGTATGTGCAAATCACCCTGTATTTTGAGAAGAGTACTAATATCTAGGTAACCAATACGTTTTCAACATCAAAAATCAATTTTGAAATACATGGTGTAATTTATGTATTTCATATAGAAAAAAACTAATTTCAGGTTGCATTAAGAATCACCCTGTATAGAATACGTCTGGAACTAGTATTTTTGATCCCAGAACATTGAATATGAAGTAACTTTCCATTACTGACCTTGTTTTCATTCAATATACGAATTTATTAAAATTCCAAAAACTCGTCCTTGTATAATTGAGTCCCACCCTGTATATGTTGACATTTTGAACTATTTATGTATAATTTTAAGATGAACTTGAACATATCAATGGTACTATCAATTAAAAATGCATATTTCTTAGTTGATAATAAAATTACGTGGTCACGAAAAACAGGGATTTTTCAACTTTAATACCCTGTATATCAGAAACTAGTCATAGGATTGAATTGGTCCCATGGACACTTTTGGTCAAGAACAACATCATATCCAAAATTTATAACATTTGACGGAACCCAACTTTGTCAAAAGAAAAGCGCGGGGTTCTTTTATATGAGTTAGTACATGAAATAAAACCAGTTCCAGTGGAGTCCCAGTGTTATAGCACATGAGCACGCCAGTTCAACTGTAAGTTCGTAGGACAAGAAGGAAGCAATGGGGAATGTAGTTCCACTCGAAGGAGTGAAAGGTAAAAGGTATCCCTATTACCAAAACACTCTTCATCAAGTTTAATTGAGGCGTTTCACTCCAACAAATAGGTTTTACAGAGAAAATTTTTTGTTTTTTTGAAAAAGGTTGGGGAGTACGGTGTCAGAATGTGTCAGACAGCAACTGCGACAAGAAGTATCCATCCAACAACATAACTTCCATCGCCTCTTAGACCTTACACTCCCTTGCAGTTTCTTAAATTATTTGAAGTGACCTGAATTTTTCAATCGGCAGTGTATACGGGGTGATTCATTAGTGCGAAAAAGTCCAATATCTTGTAAATAGTTGAAGATATTTGAATGAAATTTTGACTGATTGTAGCCAGCCTAGAGGCTCATATTTTAAAATTAGTCGCAATTGTACAGCGTGTTCCATAACACCGTGCCAGATAAAAGTTATATTTTTTTGATTGGGACACCCTGTATTTCACTCCAAATTTGAATTTTGCTTGACTTCGCTATTACAATTATATAATATTGTAATGGGTTATATAGCGTATTTAAGAAGTTCTGACCACTTGTTCCTGTAAATCGTAATGACTTCAACGCCCTGTATACTTTAGACTGCACAATTTGAAATTAATCTTTCATAGCCATACGTCTGTGATAGTCGTCTAGTACTACAATCCAATCGAACTGATTGGATATCTAAGAAACCGTATACAGGGCGAGCTCAAACTCGAATACATTGGTTTCACAACTTTTTTAAATGGATCACCCTGTATTTTATATCAGTAAATGAAAGTTACTTTACTATACTTCAAAATTTATTGAGTATTCCCTATACCCAAACTAAATAGTTTTTGTGATATTTCTATTTTGTTATTAAAAATTTTATTTCTAATAAAAAGATCAATAAAAAGCAGATAATAAAATTAATTCACAACAATTAACTTGTTAGGAGAGTTAACTTAGAAAAAGGTTTTAAAAGGTCGATAACAGTACCACCACACATGCAGAAGGATCAGGTTTCTTAGAGCTCTTCTAAATAGTTAAATTAGAACCATATCATCATTTTACTGGAAAATCATTTACCAGTTCTGCTTGAAGACATTCCCCTTCGTACACGTCAACAAATGTGGTATCTTCATGACGGAGCTCCTGCTCACCATAACGCGCTCATTCAGGGACAATTGAATGATATGTTTCCTGAAGGGTGGATTGGACGAGCAGTACTAGTTCTTTGGGCTCCAAGATCACCAGAGTAGAATAAAGCAGATTTTTTACTTCGGGGTTTTATTAAAGAACAGGTGTACCAATTACCTGTTACTACACCAGTCGATATGAAAACTAGAATAAGGCAGGCGTTTCAAAATGTTAATGAGCAAATGTAAGTCGATCTTTTCAAGACCGTCTCCAAGCCTGTATAGGGTGGTCACTTTGAGCATCTTTTAAAACTTTATTCTTGATTGTTTTAAAAATTTCAGTATAGTTGTTAATAAATAAGTATGAGTAAATTTATTATTGTTGGCTTTCTTTAACCATAAAATAGAAATATCACAAAAACTATTCAGTTCGGGTGTAGGAAATACTCAATAAATTTTGAAGTACAGTAAAGTAACTTTCATTTACCGATATAAAATACAGGGTGATCCATTTAAAAAAATGGTGAAACCAATGTATTCGAGTTTGGGCTCGCCCTGTATACGGTTTCTTAGATATCAAATCAGTTCAATTGAATTGAAGTACTAGGCGACTATCACAGACGTATGGCTATGAAATATTAATTTTAAATTGTGCAGTTTGAAGTATACAGGGCGTGGAAGTCATTACGATTTACAGGAAGAAGTGGTCAGAACTTTTTAAATACGCTGTGTAACCGATTACAATATTATATTATTGTAATAGCGAAGTCAAGCAGAATTCAAATTTGAAGTAAAATACAGGGTGTCCCATTCAAAAATATATAACTTTGATCTGGCACGGCGTTCTGGAACACGCTGTACAATTGCGACTAATTTTAAAATATGAGCCTCTAGGCTGGCTACAATCAGTCAAAATTTCATTCATATATCCTTAACTATTTACAAGATATTGGACTTTATCGCACTAATGAATCACCCTGTATAGCACTCAGAGATGTTTATAAACCAATATTAATCTTTTACTATCATTTGGGTATGTGTTTGAGTAATTGAGTTGTCAGCAATATACCATAACCATAAAATTGAATCAATGCGTTTCGATCAATGCTAATTTCTCCATTCATTAGTGATTTCCTCAATTAAATTGAGTTTAAATCCATTGGGTTATATCCAATGAAGTTTACGCTATTTGAGATGTTTTGAATCATAATCATGAGTGGGGTTTGAATTTGAACAAAAATCGTGCAAAATCAAGTGTTTCCCGATATTATAAAGCTTATAATGCATACAGAATAGTAAAATGGAGTTAAAAGATTATCTTATTTCCAACCGTGCATTAAAATGTAACAGCTGCTTACATAATTGGCCCTAGACCACGTGGAAGTTTTCCTATTGAATTATTAAAGGAAGCTCTTAATACAATTTTAGTAGTGGGAGCAAAGTACATAGCAGAATTATCGTAGAACATATAATAAAGTACAACCACAGGAGCATGCGGTGAAGAAGTGATTTCCAAATATCTCGTGCTGTTACTTTTTTACATTAAATTGGTTAATGGTCATCACGGACAAACAATAAAGCTATACAAATTGAATATGTAATTAGTGGATTAATTGAAGACTTTTAAAAACCATCTATAATGAAGTGACGACATCTACGAATTGAGATATTCTTGGTCCAATATCCAATTTTCAGATTATTAACTGGGAACATAGCTGATATTATAACAGAAACCCATTTCATTTTTTCCTATAAAAATCCCGTATCTCAATGAACAGATTGTTGTTCAGTAAAAATATTTCTTCTTCTCTACTCATGAATTACCTTGTATATGCGCATGAACTTCCAAATGAGGGACATCTTGCTGCAGGGACATTCACAGATTTCCATTTCGGAGATAGTGATCGGTAATCCTCAACAATAACGGAAATGGAAGACATGCGACCAATGATTCGAAGGATATTTCAATACAAATCGATCATAGCCTCGAAATGAGTATGAGTGTATCTCATTATTTCTTAATATTTTGTTTAGAATATTATCTATAAGGACGAATAATCTTCCATTTTTGAAAAGTCCAGTCAATGCATGAAGGTTTATTTATTTACAAATGAAGAGAAATATAAACTTCGACTCCTTTCGAAAATATGTTGTTTTGTGACTAGCCTACATTGAAAAAAGATAAGTTTTTTGGTTATGCACAATCCTAATGTTATAAAAAAACTAAACATCAGGAAAAATTAAGGATGGATGTATAATAAAATGTTTTTGGTGACAATTCATTTGGAACTGTTGATTTGCCATATTGTTTAAATGGTGTTGATTATAATGATAATAATAATAAATACCTTAATTATTTTGAGATAACAAGATAACATTTTTTTTAATACATGATGTATCATTAGGTACCCATTGAAAATAAAGGACGGAGTTCATTTTCTGCAATGACACCTCATATCATCACGATAATATTTTCCACTTAACCCATAAAGGAAGAAAAAAAATAATGCCGCACATAATTAAGAAAATAGGGGAAAAAAGTAAAAAATTGAATAGATGAGGCTTTTACTTAATGTAGATCCATAGTAAATTATGAAATTAAACAATTTCATTTTGTTAAATCTACATTATATTTAACCTTGAAGTTGTGACGCGTTTCGCTAACACAGTAGCTTTTTCAAACGAATGGAGGTATTATGAGAAATTTTCAATTTATACAGTGCCTTAATACTAAATTATACGGATATTCAACAATAAAATTATATTATGGCCTACTTTTACATAAACTTGATTTATTTGGTGTAGATGACATGTTAATTGCTATACTCATTTCTTATCTTAATGATCGCACTCAATATGTTCAAACTTTAGGATACAAATCTCAACCTTTTCTTCAAACTTCAGGTGTTCCACAGGGCTCTATATTAGGTCCCTTACTATTCAACATTTTTATAAATGACATTACCGAAGATCTGGATGCTGACATTGATAAAGACATATATGCTGATGATATGAAACTATACTGTGAGATAAACTCCGTTAATGACTGCTTAAAACTTCAGAGAAACCTTAATTTGGTCAATAATTGGTGTATCAGAAACAAGCTTCCTATGAACCCACTTAAATGTAACGTAATGTCCTTTTGTCGGAAAGAAACAACTATCCAATTTGATTACACCTTGTGCAACATTGTCCTCGACAGACCAGATGTCCTGAAAGATCTGGGTGTTTATTTTGATCAAAGGTTATCTTTTGTTCCTCATATACAAAAAACGGTCTCTGCAGCATATCGGTCGCTGGGTTTCATAGTTAGAAATGCGATATGTTTCAAAAATATTAACACATTGAATATTTTGTTCTCGGCATTTGCAAGATCGCAACTGGAGTATGCATGTGTTATTTGGAGCCCGAATTATAATATTCATGTTTCCGCTTTGGAACGAGTACAAAGAGGATACTTTAAGTCGACTTCTTATATCTTGGACGGTCTTTCTCCTGTTAGAGGCACACCTCAAAAACATTTTTATCCTCGTTTTAATAGCAATAGTTTACTTCGTCGTCGCTTAATGCATTCAGTTATGTTTTTATATAAAATTGTTAATTATATTTTTAAATGTGATATTATTGTATCGCTACTAAATTTTAGAGTTCCTAAAATAAATTCTAGAACCAATAGCCTTTTCTATGAATTACCACATAGGACAAACGCTTACAAATTTTCACCATTAAACCCACTTATCATTGAATACTCCTCGATTGAGTCAAACATAGATATTTTCTGCACAAATAATAGACAAATAAAACGAATCTTTCTCCGGGGTAATTTATAGGAAAGATTTCACTTCGCATATAATGTTTGTGTAAGTCTCTTTTTGTGAGTGCCTAGCTGTATATGATTGCTTACTTTTTTTTCCCTAATAGTGCATTGTATTATTTTTTTATTTTTTTTTTCCACCTGTCATTATTATCCTGTGTTTGTCCTTATTCTGTAATTGGGCTTGTCCGAGGATATTGTAATTAAATAAATGAATGAATACATAAATAATCTATTTACAAGGAAATAATAATAATATAATAATAACTTTATTCACTAGATAAATAAATACAAAAATTTGGATAATCATACATAATGGAATTGAATAACGAGTCTCTTGCGATAAGTGCACTTGTTTCGCAGAAAAATGTAACATGTATTGTGAGGTGAAATATAAAAATATAAAAATATATGAATATAAAAATGTGAATATGAATATGTACAATGTAGAAAAATGAAATATTGAGTAGAAAATGTAGGTAAGATCAATATAATAGTGTAGTAATACAAATTTATATAATACAAATATAAAATGTAAAATGTAGATTGTAAAATGTATGCAATAACAATATTACACAATACAATGACCATGAAAAATACAATAATGCAATACAACAAGAAAATGAACAATAACATTATGAACAATGACATATGTGTATATAATAATAATAATAATAATAAATTTTTTCCACACATATTGATACATAGTATAAATGGTATCGATAAAAAATACATTAAAGAAGTCACTCACAATGAATCAAAAAGTAAGTTACAAGTGACAACATATAGAAATTATTCAGTAAGTGTACTAATACTTGTTCCGAAAATAAGAAACATTCATAAAAAAGAGAGCCTATCTGAATACAAATATTCAAGAAATAAAGGTAATTTGTTGGCAGAATTTGGATCATATTATCATCAAATTATTAGGGTGGTTGAGAATAAAATCCAACCAGAGGGTATGTTTATACACAACACAATCCTTCTGGTGGGTATAGTCGTACTATGGGTATAACTTGGGATACGTAAGACATTCAGAAGCTTCTCATATCTATGAATTCGTGAATGAGATTTCTAGGTTTCTCTAATATAAAGGTTTTCAGTTTTTTTTTGAATAAGATGTTCGATAAATTCTTCAACTCTTGGGGTAGAGTATTGTATAGTTTCGGGGCCAAAAATTCATATGATCTTTGACCAATAGATTTCGTCATGAATGGGACAGGATTTAATTTGCTTTGTGTTGTGATCGTGATTGTTCTTTTCCAGTTTTCTGCTTTTGTGATAGGATAGCATACATTTGAAGTAAAATTCTTGTGTCAGATCAAGTACTTGCGTTTCGAAATAGGTCAAATCTGTCGAGTAATCCCTTTTTTTGTGCATCATCATTTTGAGAAATCATTTTTGGAGAATCTCTAAAGGGATAATATGTGTTTTCAGTGATGAGCCCCAAGCCAAGATACCAT